>JBBPTO010001755.1:0-13707 GCA_038094155.1 Pulveroboletus cf. aberrans
CCGATGTAATGTCCGGAATAGGAAATAAGAGGTCCGAAAGGGAAAAGGGATGTTGCTGAGTATCAAGCCAACTCTGAATAACTCCGGTGTCAGGAGTTGTACTTGGTAGGCGAAAGCTTCGGAGTTGCGTGGAACAGGTCCGGAGTAAGTCGGAGGACCTCGGAGGAGTTGTATATTTTGACATAGTGCACACTCGATCCTCTGTCGGTCACTAAGACCTTTCTGTGTGCAAAAATTGTTAATATCTTCGAGGAAATGTAAAAGTGTGATGGGTAATCTGTTGAATGAAGGTGCAGCTGGTGTACCATGCATGGGCAATCCGTGATGAAAAGGGTTGAACATAATGAAACTGGATCCGGATCCAGGATACCAGACCAGATCAGATGAAATCAGATAGATCGTAAGTGAGGCAATGAAGTAGAAAATAGTAGTTGAAATGGAAAATCAAAGGTTAATTGATGACAGATGACAGAAAGGTATGTGAAATAAAGGCACAAAGAGCCTGTAATGTGAAGGAGAAAGTACCAGATGAGAGGAATGACATCTGGTGCAGTCAGACTGGAGTTGAGTGGTTAGACTGATGGCAGATTGACAGTTGCAAATGTCAGATGTATTGAAGCTGTCAATGATCAGTTGATAAAATGAGAGAAAAAATTTGGGGGTTGGATGGGCCTGGAGCTCTGTTGAAGCTTGTCTGAATGCCCCTCATGGTGGGCTCCAGATGAAGAGAGGTTGAATGACCTAGACTGCTATGGGTCTCTGGATAGGAAACTAGCAGGTCAGCAACACAAAGAAAGAAAACGAAGGGACGATTTGTTCATCCCAGGGGGAATTTGTATAGTCTCTTTTGGAGCAGCAGGGGGGTAGAAGCTGTTGTGTTATTTGAGATCAGTGATGTGTCCTTGATACAAGTCTTTCAACTCATCAAGGGATTCAGAGATGGTACAGGTCTGTTTGGACCAGTCTATGAGGGGGTTGACCACTTTCAGCCAAGGTGATCCAAGGATGACGTTTTGTCGTTCACAATCCATGACATAGAAAAGGACCTTTTTGGCAATTTCTTCAATGTTGACAAAGAGTGTGGTATAAAATGAAACTTTGCCTTTCTTATTAGACCACATGTCAAGGTTGCAGACTTGGAACAGTTTCTCAAGTCAGGAGGTGGGGAGTTTGTTCTTCCTAATGAACCCCCAGTCAATGCAGTTGATGTCCATGCCACCATCAATCAGGGTGTGAGACTCGACAGTTTTAAGTGTGTGCAATGGTATGATGAGTTCAATGGGGATCTGCATAGATTTCATCATACGAGATATGATTACAGGTGCACATACAGGGTAGGAGGTAGCAGACATCAAGGCTGTCCTCTGTTCTAAAAATCCTGGGAGCAAAAGCAGGTGGTTCTTCTGACCACTTCATTGTCATCCTCTTCACATTTCTTTAACATGGGAAGGTCTTCAGGGTCCTTCTTCATTATCTTTTTGATGAAAGGCCTGGTGTCATCGAAGGTAGCATTGCATTTGAACATGGAGTGTCCAGGTTTCCAGCATTTGAAACAGAGGTTTTTCTTTCAGCAGCATTCCCTTTCTTTGGGAGTGAGCTTCTGGGGGCGAGGGATGGATATGGTGTGGACATCCATGGCATCAGGATCTTAGGAAGGCTTGGAGCTGGGAGTTGCATAAGTGTAGGAAGGGGTGGTCTTCCCTTTTCTCGCTTCTTGGATTAGGGAGGCCCTCTCCCACTGTTTCCAGAATGAGATGGCACACTTGTACCAATCGTCGATTTTGTCAGGGACAGTTTCCATGGTGAGGATCTGGGTGGAGAGTGGCATGGCAATGGCTAGTTGATAGAAAGAGATGAGGATGTCATCAGTAGCTGAGAGTCTGGTGGCATGAGCTTGAAACTCGGCATTAAAATCTATGATAGACGGTGTCCACTGCCTTTCTTATCTTTATTCATTCAAGCAGAGAATAATCAGGCCAAGGTGTAGGTTGCTTTGTCTTCCCTAACAATGGACTTCTTGAACTTTTCTTTGAAGTCGGACCACTTCCCAAAGGAATTTTCTGCAACTGCCTTCCTTCTGAAGGTCTTGGCACAGACTTGAGCTGATCCAAGGGTCATGAATGAAAGTGCAAAGGCGACCTTCTTGTCGTCAGTGTGGTAAACATTGGAGTTAACTAGGAGGTAGGTTGCAACGATGTCCAACCAGTCCTGAGATTTAGCAGTATTGTCATCGAAGGCAGTGGGGAGGTTGAGCTTGAGCTCCATGGGCTTAGAAGAAGACATTGCTTCATATGCTTGAATGATTTCCTGTGGTTTGGGCAGGTCAAGAGGGTTACTAGGAAAGAAAATTCTGCCAGACTGTGGCTGGGGCATCAGTGACAGGGGGGTTGGCATCTGAGGGATAGATGCAGAGTGAAAGAGGTGGTGGGCAAGGTTGAGAGTGACTTGAGTGTCTTCCTCAGTAGGCAGAAAGTTGTCCTCATCTGAGGGGGTCCATTTGTGGGGGAGTAACTTGAAGTCAAAGGGTTCATTGAAGCAGGAGTGCCAATGAGCATCAAGGGGGGATCTGGGAGGAATGGTGGCTTATCAGGTGGTAGCTGACAGGGAAGCTAGACCTTTTGTTACAACTACCTCAGGTAGAGATAGGCATACCCTTAAAGAGGGTCTAGGAATGCTAGGAGAAAGGAGAATGTGGCAAGACATTCTTCAAGGATGGAATTCAGGGTTCTAGGAGAACAAGATGTTCTGCTTGTTCAGTCTCAATGATCAATCGTTGAAGAGAAGACTTCCTCTGAGATTGATCATCTTGAGGTGAACAAGAGGTTTCCCTTAGAACAGCATAGCATCAAGAGCACTATGAAGTCTTGGAGAGCAAGTAGATTCCCAATGAGGGACTTAGGACAGAAGGTGGAGCAAAGACCTAGTGTATTGAGGTACACAAAAGGGAGGTCTAGCTTAGAGATACAACTACAGAGAGATGGGTTTATATAGGCATGGGAGGAGTTGCTGATGGAGCAAATGGAATTGTGTAGAATGCAATGGAAACCAGACAATGAGTCAGGGTATCATAGTCAGCAATGAAAAGAAAAGAATGTCCAGATTGGAACTGACACCCATGCATATATAAGCAATAAGAGAGAAAGGAACTGATCGTAACACTCTGGACCTGTTCTGTGCAACTCTGAACTTTCTTCTACAAAGTACAACTCCTGACTCCAGAGTTTCTCAGAGTTGATTCAACAGTTATTAATGTCTTTTCTTCCTTCAGACCTCTTATTCTGGACATTATGTCAGAGTTACATCAGAGTTCATGCACTCTGATCTCTGTCACTATTTAATGTGTTCACTTTTATAATTCCTTCCTCAGTTGTTTTTCCACCACTGTGCAACAGCTGAGGTTAGTTTTTTTAGCTACATCCAGCTCTTATTTTACTTATGTTTGTAGTTAGAGTATCTCTACCCCTTCATAGTGCACAGATTTTGTCAAAAGACTCACTAATTGTCCACAGAACACTGGAAAACAAGAGTCTGGCCTCTCCTTATTCAGTAGGGCTAGGAAATCAACTAAACTTGTGGGGCTTGAGGGGAACTTGAGGGGAAACTTAGGAAAAAGGCTAGAGAACTGGACTTAAAGGCTTAGAAAAGGTGGTGGTTACTTGCACACCATCCAGGGACAAAGTCCTAGATACAAAAGTGTAATTTGAGCATACCTGAATGAAGTACAGTAAAGAAAATGTGAAAAGAAACAAAATTTGACCAAATCCAGAGTGTAGGAACAGGTTCCGAGGCGTGGGAACACCGGGTCCAGTTGGTGTAGGAAATCAAAGTTCTCTACTGTAATTTCCTGAGTTCTCCTGTGATTCAATAGCCCCTATCTTGGCTCTAGGCACACCTAAGACCATTCCACTGCCATTCATTCCAACTTGAGTCAAGCTAGTTGAAGTCCAAAGGTTAGTTTTGAATCCAATGTTCCAGACCTGAGTTCCCATATGCTGGACCTGGTGTTCCTGCACCTTAGAACACATTGCCATGCTCTGGGTTTGGTTGGATTTTGTTTCTTTTTATGTTTCCTTTACTGTACTTCATTTGGATATGCCCAAATTACACTTTGGTACCTAGGACTTTGTTCCTAGACAGTGTGCAAGCAACCACCATCTTTTCTAAGCCTTTAAGTCTGGTTTCCTAGCCTTTCCCCTACATTTTCCTTCAAGTTCCCCTCAAGTCCTGCAAGTATAGTTGGTTTTCTGGCCCTATCAAATGGGAGGAAGCCAGACTCTTGTTGTCCAGTGTTCTGTGGACATTTAGTGAGCCATTCCTACAGTCCTTTTCTTTTTCCTTTGCTTTCTTTGCAATCCCCTTGGGTCAAGATATACACTCACACCTCTATTTCTTGCTTAGGACTTCATTCCAAGTCCTTTTGTTGTTTTACATCAGATTCAGAACATCAGAGTCAAAACTAACCTTTGAACTTCAACTGGCTTGACTTGGGTTGGGACAAATAGCAGCAGAATGGTCTCAGGATTGGTAGGAGCACAGGATAGGGGCTATTGGATGATGGAAGAACTTGGGAAATCACCATGGGAAACTCCAGTTTCCTATACCATTGTTTCCAAATGAAAGAAAGGCCACTGAGAACTTTATTCAGAAAATCCTTGACTATGGAAAGATTCATCCCTTGAACTTTTTCCAAGCACTGCCCTTCTTTGTCAAAAAGAAGGATGGAAAAATCTGCCCTTGTCAAGATTATCACTACCTGAACAAGCATGCAGTTCAGAATGCATATCTTCTCCCCCTAGTTTCTGAACTTGTTGACAAACTGAAAGATGCCAAGGTGTTCATAAAGTTTGATGTTCATTGGGGATACAATAACATCAGGATTAAGGATGGTGACCAATGAAAGGCCACTTTTATCACACACAAAGGCCTGTTTGAATCACTCATTGTGTTTTTTGAGCTCATGAACTTTCCTGCCATGTTTCAATGATTCACGAATAATTTGTTTAGGGACATGATTGCCAAAGAATGGCTCATCATCTACATGGATGACCTTCTTATTTTCTCTCCTGACTCTGAGCTCCATGAGGAAAGGACTAAGTGTGTCCTCCAGAGAATGCAGAAACTTAACCTGCACCTAAAACTTGAAAAGTGCATGTTTGCTGTCTCTGAGGTAGAGAATCTTGGGATAATTGTTAAACCCAGACAGATCTTCATGGATCCTGTCAAACTCAATGGAATCACCTCTTGGCCCATGCCTATGAAAGTCAAAGATGTCTGGTCTTTCCTTGGATTTGCCAACTTTTATTGGCAGTTCATTCCTAATTACTCCTCAGTAGCATGTCTTCTCATAGATCTAATGAAGAAGAACCTTGCATGGAGTTGAACTCCAGCATGCCAGAAGTCCTTGATGAACTGAAGGCACTCTTTCTCTTGAAACCAGTTCTTCACCTCCCAGACATGTCCTGACCCTTTGCCATCATGACTGACATGTTGAAGTTCACCACTGGGGTAATCCTCCTTCAGACCAATGCCAACAGACACTGGCACCCTGTTCCTACCTCTTGCAGCCATTCTTCCCTGCTGAGACAAACTATGACATTTATGATCATGAACTCCTCACAATAATTCAAGCCTTGAAAGCCCAGAGACACTACCTCTCAGGCTTCCCCTTCTCCATCCAAGTGTTCACAGATTACAAAAACCTGATGTAGTTCTGTCAGCCCCAGAACCTGAACTGCTGGCAAGCCCACTGGCTCCTTGATCTTGCTGACTTTGACCTAAAGATGGTTGATGTTCCCAGCTCCCAGCTCACCACCCCTGACATACTTTTCCACCACCCAGACCCCATCATAGACAAAGAAGACAATGTAGAAACAACCCTGCTCTCCAATTCCCTCTTTGTCAACCTCATTGACTCCTTCCTTGCAGACAGACTTGCCTCCTCCTTATCCTCTGATTCTCTATTCCTTCAAGCCCTCCAAGCATTACAAGAAGAGGTACTTCCTGCCTTCTGCTCCTGTCTCTCTGATTGGTCCTATATTAATGGAGTCTTGTCCTACAAAGGACACATCTATGTTTTCCCCACAGAAAATCTCAGGCACAAGGTCCTTTCCCACTGTCATGATCATAAGACTGCCAGACACCATGGCTACTTGAAAACCTATCAGCTTGTCTCTGCTGAATTTTGGTGGCCAGGATTGGCCTAATTTGTTAGGAAATATGTTGAAGGCTGCACTGTTTGCCAGCAGAATAAGGCAAACACTCACCCCACCATTTTCCCACTCACACCAATTAAATACTCATGCACCTGCCTGTTCCAGCAGATCTCATGTGATCTCATCATAGATCTTCTCTCTTTCTCCAGCTTGAATTTCTCATTGGTCATGGTTGACCATGGGCTTACTAAGGGGGTAATTCTCTGCCCCACTAAGAAATCTATCACTGCTGAGGGCATAGCAATCCTCTTTTTTCACAAAGGTTTTCTTCATTTTGGTCTTTATGACAAGATCATCTCTAATTGAGGCCCACAGTTTGCCTCTTTCTTTGCTAAAGAGCTAGGTCATCTCTTGAATTACAATCTTTTCTTGTCCACCACTTATCATCTCCAGTTGGATGGTGAGACTACATGTGTCAACCAGGAAGTTAATACATATCCTTGGATCTTTTGCAGCACAAATCCTGGTTCCTGGTTGGATCAGATCATTCATGCTGAATTTGTGCACAATCACTGCCCTCACTCTGTCATCAGCAAGTTGCTGTTTTACCTCATGATGGACAATGAACCCTATGCCCTACCTATGATACTTTCAAATTTCAATCTTCCTGTCATCAAACTTCACCTGAAATCCCTCTCTGCAATGAGGGATGAAGCCCTAGCTGCCCATGAGCTTGCATGTCAAGTTATGACATTGAGAAACAAACATCTGTTTACTCCATTCTTCAAGGAGATAAAGTTTGGCTTGAAGCCAAAAACCTCCATTGTTCAGTTGTGAATCCAAAGTTCACCCCCAAGTGGGAAGAATCCTTCACAATAACAAAGGTACTATCCCCAATCACATATTAGTTCCATCTTCCACAAGCATGAAAGATACACCCTGTGTTTCACACTTTGCTTCTATCCCTGGATAAAGAAAATAATGTCCATGGAAAGAACTTCCCAAGACTGCCACTGGAACTAGTAGAGGGTAAGAAAGAGTATGAAATAGAGGAAATTTTGAAACACTGCAGTATGCCATTTTTCTGCATGTTTCTGATCTGTTAGAAGGAATATTCAGCCAATGAAGATTCCTGAATCCCAGAATGGAACTTGAAACATTTGCAGTCCACCTTAGATAGATATAAAAAACTCCATCCCTCCATCTTAGTTCACATGCTCTCTCAGTAAAACTGTCTCTCAAAAACAAAAACCATCCTTGAAAATAAACAAAGTCATGTCATTGTCTTTTGTCACTATTTCCTCCACTCTCATAGATATGTATCATTTCCTCACCCTTGTCTCTCACTCCCAGTACCTTAGAACCCTCCTCCACTGTAGCCACCCCTGGCTGAACCACTTCATCCTTTCCTGAGGGAAATCTGTTCAGATCATTTCTGGTGCTGATGTGCCTGCCTGGCACCATTCCCACTTTAGGAACACCATAATCATCCCTGTCCCTGACATCATCATCCTGGCTGTTGCATCCATCCCTTCTTGTCCAGTTGACTCAGTTACTGTCCCATCCTTTGCCCATAATCTCTGTCAAGACCTCCCTGATGATGACTACCTTGGTCTGATGGCTGAAAGGTGGGTTGACTCCTGTCTCTCCACTGCCATAGCCTCCCACCTCGACATCATCTTTTCACTGTATACCCTCTATCAAGGGTATCTCCAGACTCAATGGCTTTTCCTAATGGCTAAAGATCTTCTCACTCTGGGCATCACTAACTGTGGTGCTGCCCACATTGGCTAATGTTTTGAAGACATCCAGGATGAAATGTGAGGTCTTCTCCTCATGATGATGCACCAGATGGAGATGAAAGAGTTTTTAGCTGACATCAATTGATATCTCTGGAATCTAGCTGAGTTTCAGCACTCTTGTATCTCTTCTGCATTCTCAGAACCTTTAAACCCTGCAGAACTAGCTGCCATTGAATGTGCAGAAGCCCACTGGACTGGAAACCACAGGGCTACCCCCCTCCTTTTGTTGTACCTCCATTATCATGAGACATGCCACCACTGCCACTGTCTGGGCCATCAGCATACCAATTGCCCTGACTATGTTTGCTCCATCTGTCACTACACCACCCCTAAACATGCTCAGATGCACTGCCCTTTTCACCAGTGCCAGCTGACCCCTTCCTCATTGAGCTCACCACTGTCATTGCACAGCTCAAGAGCTTCTCCATCTAGGTGTTGTGGCACTGATCACACCCTCAGCACTCATCTCACTGCACCAGGCAAGACACTTTTGACCAACCTACTCCAGTCTCTGCACCTTGATGATCAGCTTTCCCCCATCTTCCATCTGACAATGATGAGGAATACACCATGGAGAGAATGGCAAATATGACTGGATTCCCTGGAGGTGGGCATTACCTTGATTTTTAATCCTTGGATGCAGTCTCAGACATTCTAAGGGGATAATGTTATAATTGGCCCTCTTTTTCCTCTTGTTATGTGTCTCATCCATATGCATGGGTGTTGTTATGATTTGCCCCTTTTTTCTCTCTTCACATATCTGTTACATACACATGGGTATAAGTTCCAACTCAGATGTTCATTTCATTTCATTGCTGACTACATACAATACCATGACTACTCATCTGATTTCCATTTCATTTCATGTGATTTCATTTGCTCAATCAGCAACTTCTTCCTTACCTACCCTGAACCCATCCTACATGTATATCAACCTCACTTATCTGTACTTGTATTTCTCAAGCTAGACCTTCCCTTTGTGTACCTCAATACACTGGGTCTTAGCCTCACTCCTAGTCTCTGGTTCCTAGTCTCTCAACAGGAATTCCAAGACTTTGTAGCATTCTTAAGGCTATGCTGTTCAGTGAACCCCTTGATTCTCAGTAACATTAAATTACTGAGTCCTCAGTTCTCTTTGACATTCAATCATTAAGATGGAACAAGGAGAATGCCTTGTTCATCTCAAACCCCTGCCCTTCATCCTTGTAGAGCAGCTTTCCCTGCTTTACTTCATTCTTAGTACCCTAGATGCACTTTAGGGGCTATGCCTGTTCTCTATCCAAGACAAGCATAACAAAAGATCTAGCTTCCCTGTTGGCTACCACCTGGTAAGCAATTATTCCTCTCAGGCCCTTCATTGATACTTGTTGGCACTCCTGCCCCGATGAATTCTCTGACTCTAAGTCAGTTTCACATGGTTGGACTCCCTCTGATGATGATGACCTATACCTACCCACTGAGGAGGACATAGAAGTCCCCCTTGACCTATCCCACCACATCTCTCATTCTGCACCCATTCCTCAGGTGTCAACTCCTCTGTTGCCAACACCTGTGCTGGATTCTGAGAGAATTTTCTTTCAGAACCCCCTAGATTCACCTGTACTCCAGGAAGTTACCAAAGCTATGTCTTCATCTAAACCCATGGAGTTCAAGCTCAACTCTCTGATACTCTTTGATGGAAATACTGCCAACTCTGAAGAATGGCTGGATGTTGTTTCTGCTTACCTTCTAGTCAACTCCAATGTCTACCAAAGCAATGACAGGAAAGTTGCCCTTGCCCTCTCATATATGATGCTCAGGTCTGCTCAAGTCTGGGAAAAGATCTTCAGGAGAAAGGCCATTACCAATAAGAGCTTCAGAAAGTGGTCTGACTTCATTAATAAGTTTAAGAAATTTTTCATCAGAGAAGATGAAGTGGCTGATGCACTGGAATGGTTGTCATCTGCTGATATGATCAAGGGCAAGGAAGGACAGTGGACTCCATCCATAGACTTCCATGCTGAGTTTCAAGCTCATGCTGCAAAACTCTTGGCCATGGACACCATTCTTGTGTCATTTTATCAGCTGGCCATTGCCACCTCTCTTAGCACTCAAATTCTCTGTATGGAGGACATCCCTGAGACCATCAAAGGATGGTACAAACATGCAATCTCCTTTCAGAGATGGTGGGAGAGTGTGAACCTCATTGCCAAAGCACACAAAGGAAGAAAAAATCATTCTTATGCCTATGCCATCCCCTCAAAACCACCCTGAGACTCCAATGTCATGAATGTTGATGCTGTCTCTATCTCCCACGCCCAGAAGCTAACTTCCAAAGAATGGGAATGATGCCATAAGAAAAAACTCTGCTTCAAATGCAGAAAACCCTGACACTTGGCACAGAACTGTGTCACCACCTTTGAGAACTCCACAAGACCTTCCATCAAGAAGATGATGAAGAAGTAGTTGAAAGGATGGCTGGCTTCTACACCAAGGATTTTTAGAATGGAGGACAACCTTGATGTCTGCCACCTCCTACCCAGTGTGTGCTTCTGCAACTGTATTCCATATGATGAAATCTATGCAGATCCCCATTGAACTCACTGTACCCTTGCACACTTTAAAAACTGTTGAAACCTGCATCCTGATCAATAGTGGCACCAATATCAATTGCATCAACTGAGGCTTCATTCAAAAGAACAAGCTTTCAATCACCTAACTTGAGAAACCATTCCAAGTCTGCAATCTTGACATGTTCTCAAATAAGAAAGGCAAGGTGTTTTTCTCTACAACACTTTTTGTCAACATTGAAGGGATTGCTAAGAAGGTTCTTTTCCACCTCACGAATTGTGGAGGACAGAACATCATCCTTGGATCACTCTGGATCAAGGCAGTCTACCCCCTCATCTACTGATCTAAACAGATCTGTACAATCTCTGAATCTCTTGATGCGTCAAAGGACTTGTATCAGATACATGTCATTGACCTTAAATGGCATGACAAGTTCTATCCCACTGCTGCACCTAAGGAAATTATGGTTCATCAAGTCTATAACAAAAGGCTCTTTGACCATCTTCAGAAGAATGATCAGTCCAAACTTGTCACAACTTTCAAAGACTTTGCTGACCTTCATTGTGTTGCCCACTTTGAAGCCTGCTTTGCCTCCCTAGGAACTCCAAGTCATCAGAGATTCATCAACAGAGTTACCACTACCACCAAGCTTGTGGCCACAACTGAAAAGGCCAAACTCAAGATCACCTTGTCTCCAGAATATGCTAAGTTCTCCAATGTCTTCACAAAAGAGGCATCTGACCACATTCCCCTGTTACAACCCTATGATTACAAGATCCATCTTGATGATTCCTTCATTCTCAAAGTTGGGAAAGTTTACCCACTGTCTCTGAATGAAAGAAAAGCCACTGAGGACTTTATTCAGGAGAACCTCGATTGCAGAAAGGACCATCCCTCAAACTCCCCCCAAGCAGCACCCTTCTTCTTCATTAAAAAGAAGGACAGCAAACTCTGCCCATGCCAAGACTACCACTACCTGAATGAGCATACAGTTTGGAATGTGTACTCCCTCCTTCTATCTCTGACCTTGTTGATAAACTAAAAGATGCCAAAGTATTCACAAAGTTTGACATTCATTGGGGATACAACAATGTCAGGATTACAGATGGTGACAAGTGGAAGGCCACCTTCATCACAAACAAAGGCCTGTTTGAACCACTCATTATTTTCTCATGAGCTCCCCCACTATGTTCCAATGATTCATGAATGATTCATTTAGAGACATGATTGCTGAAAGATGGTTTGTCATCTACATGGATGACCTCCTTATCTTCTTCTCTAATCCAGAAATACATGAAGATAGGACTAAACATGTTCTCCAGAGAATACAGAAACTTGACCTGCATCTAAAACTTGAGAAGTGCACATTCACCACCTCTGAGATAGAGTACCTGGGGATGATCATCAAGCCCAGACAGATTGTCATGGACCCTGTCAAGTTGGACAGGATTGCCTCCTGGCCTACCCCTATGAAAGTCAAAGATGTCCAGTCTTTCCTCAGATTCACCAACTTCTATCAGTGATTCATTCCCAACTACTCCTTGATAGCATGTTTTCTCATAGACCTGATAAAGAAGAACCTTGTGTGGAGTTCGACTTTCACATGCCAGAAGTCCTTCAACAAGCTAAAGGCACTTTTCCTTTCAAAACCAGTCCTCCATCTCCCTGATGTGTTCCAACTCTTTGCCATCATGACTGATGTGTCAAAGTTTACCACTGGGGAAATCCTCCTCCAAACTAATGCCAACAGAGACTGGCATCCCTGCTCCTATGTCCCACAGTCATTCTTCTCTGCTGAGAGGAATTACAATATCTATGATTGAAAACTTCTCATAATCATCTGAGCCTTGTATGCCTGGAGACACTACCTCTCAGGTTTTCCCTTTCCTGTCCAAGCATTTACAGATCACAAGAACCGAACATACTTCTGTCAGCCCCAGAATCTGAAATGCCAGCAAGCCTGCTGGCTTCTTGACCTCACTAATTTTAACCTAAAAATGGTCCATGTCCCTGGCTCCCAACTCACTGTTCCAAATGTACTTTCTCACCACCCAGATCTTATTGTAGACAAAGAAGACAATGCAGGGACAACCCTGCTCCCTGATTCCCTCTTTGTCAACCTCATCAATATCTCCATCAAGGCAAACTTGTCTCCTCCTCCTTCTCTGACCCTCTAGTTCTTCAATCTCTCCAAGCTCTACAAGGAGAGGTACCCCCCACATTCCGTTCCCATCCCTCTGATTGGTCCTATGCCAATAAAGTCCTGTCCTACAAAGGATGAATCTACATTCCACCCACAGATAACCTCAGACATGAGGTTCTCACCCACTGCCATGATCATGAGACCATCAGACATCCCAACTATCTGAAAACCTGCCAGCTTGTCTCCATCAAGTTTTGGTGGCCAGGATTGGCCCAATTCATCAGAAAATATGTAGATGGCTGCACTTTTTGCCAGCAGAACAAGGCAAATACTCATTCCACTATTCCCCCTCTTACACTGATTAAATTCTTGGGTACTCATCCATTTCAGCAGATCTCATGTGATCTCATCACAGCTCTTCCCTCTTCCTCTGGCTTCAATTCCCTGTTGGTTGTGGTCAACCATGGGCTTACTAAGGGGGTAATTCTTTGCCCCACCAAGAAATCTATTACCACTGAGGACATAGCAATCTTATTTTTCCACAAGATTTTCCTCCACTTGGTTCTTTATGACAAAATTTTCTCTGATTGAGGCCTGCAATTCACCTCCTCCTTCATGAAAGAGCTAGGTCATCTCTTAAACTATGATCTGTCCCTGTTCACCACTTATCATTTCCAGACAGATGGTGAGGCTGAACATGTCAACCAGAAAGTTGTGACATATCTCCAAATCTTCTGTGGCACAAACTCTGGTTTTTGGTCAGATCAAATCACTCATGCTGAATTCGTGCATAATCACCATCCCCACTCTGTCACTGGCAAGTCACCATTCTATCTCATGATGAACTACAAACTCCATACTCTACCCATTGTCCTCCCTGATTTCAACCTTCCCACAATTGACCTTCATCTGAAATTCCTCTTTGTGATGAGGGATGAAGCCTTTGCTGCTTCTCAACTCACACATCAAGTTATGGTGTCATGAAATAAACAATCTTTTACCCTGTTCTCCAAAGAAGACAAGGTTTGACTCAAAGCCAAAAACCTCTGCTGTTTTGTCA
>JBBPTO010001756.1:0-13703 GCA_038094155.1 Pulveroboletus cf. aberrans
TGGTAATTTTTCAGTGTTGTCCAACAGTTGTTAAGTGACAAGACTTCTGCACCAAAAAGGCCAACATTGTCAATTGTCACATCATGTGAGGTTGGATGCCTTCCCATGAGGCCTACCTTACTTTGACACAAATATGAAAGAGCATCATTACCATTCTGTTGGTAGTTGATTTGGACCAGGTTACTGTCAGACAGAATCCTAATATATTGATTCTGCTCATTTGCAGACCAAGTATCACAGGATACTGCATAAAATGTTTGCTGACAGTCACAATGACTGCCATGATAAACACAGATCTGTTTGTTTGGAAGTGCAAGCAGGAAAGAATATAAAATTCTTACATGAGCCAGCCACACAGCACATTTTCCTAATGAATGTGTTACATCTGGCATGCTCATGATTATTTTTATAATAGGAGAGTACAAGGGTACTCCTATTGTGCAGGGCAGAGAAGAGAGGTGTGAGTTGAAGATACTCACCAAGACAGATACTAAAGATCTTGTAACCAAGTTTGGGTTACTTAAGATTGATGAGATTAACCTATGTGAGCTTCTTAGAAGCTTGATCTTGAGGGGAAATGAATCTTGTTATTATTACATCATAATAATTATTGCCTTTAAATACATTCAGGAACTTGTATGTAATTGTATGTGATGTATCTAGAATAAGGTCAATGATGTCATAATGACATCAGAGGATTCATCAAACTGCTCCACATATTTGAAATACAGTGGCACAAAAAACTGTCTGGATGTTTGTGTATTTAGCATTAAATGCAATATTCCTCACTAACAATTACATCTTGCCCCATGGCCTAAGTATATGAAATATGATAGGTACTAATGGCTTTTGATTGATGCAAAAATAAAGAGATTTGATTAAGAATTGATCAAATGGCAGTCATTTCAAAAGCATGATGCATCTGGACAGTTTTTTGCTTTGTAAAAATGATGATAGCTAGTATTTGGTATGAGATTCTTTGCCTTGATAACTGCTGCAATCTTTCTAGGCATGCTTTCTATCCATTTCTGAAACTCCTCCACAGAAATTCTCCTTCACTTCTTTACTACCCTGTTCTATAGTTGGTGAACTCCTGTAGAAGCACTTTTATAAGCTGAGAGGTGTCTTTTAAGATGATTTCAGGTATGTTTAATAGGATTGAGGTCAGGAGATTGTACAGGCCAGTCAAGAAGCTTGATGTCTTGTTCCTCAAACCACTTTTGAGCCCTTTTGAAGGTATGCTTGAGATCATTATCCTATTGGAAAATGATAGAATTTCAAATTCCTTCATGCTTTGTAGTAATCCTTTCTCTATAATGGCAATATATTGCTCAGCATCCATTCTTCCCTCCAACTTACTCAAAACTTCTACTCAATTCCATTCTATGCAGCCCCAAATCATTGATAAATCTCCTTCAAACTTAACCATATCTTTGATCTCTCTTGCAATCAATTCCTCTGCCTGCCTCTTCCACATATATTTATGCTCATTTGAACCAATCCTGTCAATTTTGGTTTCATCTGACCACATAAAACTTTTCCAGTCCTCAACAGTTCAATGCTGGTACTTGTAAGCAATGGCTAGTCTTTTCTTTTTGTGATTCTGAGAAAGAAGATTTTTCTTCTTCTTCACCACAGCATTCAATGAGGCTTCTTTGAGGGTATTCTTGATTGTTTGAGAGTAGACAGGAGCATTAATGATATAATTGATGAGTTGGGTGGTCTGAATGGTATTTTTGACCTTTTCAGTAACAATTTGTTGAACAACTGCTCTCTTGTTGATAGAAGTAAGCTTGGAAGGATAGCCATCCAGAAGTCTAGTCTTCTCTGGCTGGAGTTTCTGAAGCATCTCACATATTGTAGACTTTCCTAGACCAGTTTGGAAAGCAATTTTTCTAGAAGAGACATCAAGAGAGGAGAGGAAAATGATACTGTTTCTATGAGAGGAAGAGATAGATTTCATGGTGAGAATGGGAAAATAAACATGAAGTGATGGAATTTATATATGATATCAGCAACTCAATTACATAAAAATGACAAAATAGAACATTTACCTCATGTATGTAATAATGTTATAGCATGCTGGGGTTCAATATATATAATCAAAACTCAGAGTCAAAAAACTCTTCAGATGCATCATGCTTTTGAAATGACTGCCATTTGATAATTCTTAATCAAATCTCTTCATTTTTGCACCAATAGAAAGCCATTAGTACCTACTCTATTTCATACACTCAGGCCATGTGGCTAGAATCAATTGTTAGTGAGAAATATTGCATTTAATGCTAAATACACAAATATTCAGACAGTTTTTTGAGCCACTGTAAGTGGGGTTGAGTCTAGATTGACTCAACATAGCAGTTGTGGAGCTAGGAAAGCTTCAGACTGATGACATCATAGCTAAGTTATAAAAACTGCATCTAGATCATCATGTGATTGATTCTTGTGAAGTGTAACTGTTATGATCAGCTCCTTTTTCCTCTTATTGCTTACATACACATGGGTGTAACTCCCAACTTGGACAATCTTTTCTTTTCATTGCTGACTACAATACCATGAGTTACTATCTGCTTTCATCACATTCCATATGATTCTACTTGCCCAGTCAGTGGCTCCATCCTTACCTACCCTGAACTCATTCTATGCCTATATAAACCTCATCATCTTGTACTTGTAATTCCCAAGCTAGACCTCTCCTTCATGTACCTCAATACACTGGGTCTTTGCTCCACTTCTTGTCCCTAGTCCTTAGTCCTTCACTGAAAACTCCTCAGCTCTTTGGGACTTTGTAGCACTTTTGAGGCCATGCTGTTCCAGGGAACCTCTTGCCACCCATTAACAATAGATAGTTGGGCAGTCTAGTTCTCTGCAGAATGTCTTGTTCTCCTCAAACCCTTGTACCATATCCTCATAGAGTGGTGTGCCCTGCTCTCCTAGTCCTTAGTACTCTAGACCCTCTTTAGAGGCTATGCCTATCCGTTATCTGAGGTAGTTGTAACAAAAGGTCTAGCTTCTCCTGTTGGCTACCTGTCATATCCCATGCAACCAAGTTAACTCTGACCTGTGGAACAACTCTGCTACTACCTTTCACCAACTCCTAATCTCCAAAACTCTGAATATACTCTAGATCTCCTTACATACTTTCATTGTTCTGTATTTAGCTTAGCCTCACTCCTCTGATTCCTCTCACTCTATGCAGGACAGCTCCAGTTATGACTTCTCTGACTTCATATTATCTATTTACATATCCTTCAATTTCCTCCATATATATACTCTGACTCTGTATGTAGATAGCTCAGCCTGAATATCACCTTAGACTACTCCTCTTATCCTACTCTGAATTCTCTAATGTGTCTTTGACCAAGAAGGCCATGACAGTGCAGGAATGTGACACACAAGTCACAGGTCAAGCTTTCACTTCTTTAGATGCTATCCTCCAGATCTCTGGCCATCTCTGGCCACTTGTTTCCCTCAACCTCTGATCTCCAACTGGAGTTTGAGCAGAGGAGATCTGGTCTTAACACTACCACCTGGTAAACCACCATTTCTCCCAGGCCTCCCATTGACACCTGTTGGTGCTCCTGCCTCAACAACTCCTCTGACTCCGAGTCACTTCCACATGCTTGAACCTCCTCCTCTGATGACCTATACCTACCCACTGAGGAGGATACAGAAGTCACCCTTGACTTAGCCCATTGTCTCTTCCATTCTGCATCTATTCTCCAGGTGCTGACTCCTCTGTTGCCAACACCTCTGCTGCTATCTGAGAGAATCTTTTCCCTTTCTAGAAATTTCCTTGATCCACCCGAACCCTGGGGAGTTACCCAAGCTTGTAAAGCCATGTCTTCTTTGAAGCCCATGAAGCTTAAGCTCAACCTCCCTGCACCCTTTGATGGCAATGCCACCAGCTCCAAAGAATGGTTGGACATTGTTTCAACCTACCTGCTAGTCAACACCAATGTTTACCACAATGATGACAAGAAGGTCACCTTTGCCCTCTCTTTCATGACTTTCAGATCTGCCCAGGTCTGGGCCAAGACCTTTTGAAGAAGGGCTGTTACTGATGAAACTTTTGGAAAGTGGTCTGACTTTGTCAATAAGTTTAGGAAATCTTCATCAGAGAGAATGAAGCAGCTGATGCACTAGTGTGGCTGTCATCTGCCCACATGACCAAGGATAAGAAAGGGCAGTGGATGGCTTCCATCATAGATTTTAACACTGATTTTCAAGCTCACACTGCAAGACTATCGGCTACTGACACCATCCTCATTTCATTCTATCAGTTGGCCATTGCCACCCCCCTTGGTGCCCAGATCCTCTCCATGGAGAATGTCTCTGACATCATTGATGAATGGTATAAATGATCTATCTCTTTCCAGAAGCAATGGAAAAGAGTGTCCCTAGTCAGAGAGGCATGAAAAGAAAAAACTAACCCTCTGTACACCTATGCCACCCCCTCACACTTGAAACCTCCTCGAACCCCAACACCATGGACATTGATACCATATCCATTCATCACCCCAGAAGCTAACTCCCAAAGAAAGAGAATGCTGTCACAAGAAGAACCTCTGTTTCAAAGCTGAAAATCCAGGCATTCAGCACAGAACTGCACCACCACCTTCAAGAACTTCCCTAGACTCTCCATCAAGAAGATGATGAAGAAGGATCTCAAAGATCTCCCAATGTTGAAAGAATGTGAGGAAAATGATGAAGAAGTGGTTGGAAGCACAACCCACTTTTGTTCCCAGGATTTTTAGAATGAAGAACAGCCTTGATGTCTGCTACCTCCAACATAGTATGTGCACCTGTAACTGTATCTCATATGATGAAGTCTATGCAGATTTCCATTCAACTCATCATACCCTGACATACACTTAAAACTGTCGAAAACATGTGCCCTGATTGATAATGGTGCAGACATCAATTGCATTGACTGGGGCTTTGTATGAAAGAACAAGCTTTCTACCTTCTGACTCAAGAAACCATTCCAAGTCTGCAACCTTGACATGTCATCTAATAAGAAGGGCAAGGTGTTGTTCTCCACTGTACTTTTTGTCAACATCAAAGGGACCACAAAAAAGGTCCTCTTCTATGTCATGGATTGTGGACAACAGAATGTCATCCTAGGATTATCCTGGCTCAAGGTGGTCAACCCCCTTGTAGACTGGTCTAAACAGACATGTACCATTTCAGAATCCCTTGATGAGTTGAAAGACTTGTACCAGACCCACATTGCTTACTTCAAATGGTATGACAAGTTCTACTCCACCACTGTCCTCAATGAAATCATGGTTCATAGAGTCTATGACAAAAAGCTGTTTAACTATCTCCAGAAGACTGAAGAGTCTGACCTAGTTGCAATCATGAATGATTATGCTGATCTCCATCATATAGCCCACTTTGAAACCCACTTCACCCCCTGTGGCAGAGAAAGCCAAGCCCAAGATCACATTACTTCTGAAATACACTGAGCTCTCAGATGTCTTCACAAAGGAAGCATCTGACCACATTTCTCCTTCATGTTCCTATGATTACAAGGTCCACCTCAATGATTCCTTTGTTTTCAAAGTCGGAAAAGTCTACCAATTGTCCCCGGATGAAAGAAAAGCAGCCACTGAGGATTTTATTCAAGAAAACCTTGTCTGTGGAAAGATCTGCCCATCAAACTTCCTCCAAGCAGCATCCTTCTTTTTTGTCAAAAAGAAGTATGGCAAACTCCACCCTTGCCCAGACTATCACTATCTGAATAAACATACAGTTTGGGATGTATATCCTCTTTTCCTAGTCTCTGACCTTGTTGATAAACTGAAAGATGCCAAGGTGTTCATCAAGTTTGACATTGATTCAGGGTACAACAACATCAGGGTTGAGGATGGTGACCAATGGAAGGCCACTTTCATCACACTCAAAGAACTGTTTGAACCCCTTGTTATGTTCTTCAGGCTCATGAATTCTCCCACCATGTTCCAACAATTCATGAATGATTTGTTTAGGGACATGATTGCTGAAGGATGGCTTGTTATCCATCTGGATGACCTTCTCATCTTTTCCCCAGACTCTGACCTCCATGAGAAGTGAACCAAACACATCTTGCAAAGGATGCAAGAACTTGACCTGCACTTAAAGCTAAAAAAGTGCACCTTTGCTGCTTCCAAGGTAGAATACCTCTGAATGATTATCAAACCTGGACAGAGCATCATGGATCCAGTCAAGCTTGATAGGATCACTGCTTGGCCCATGCCTATCAAAGTCAAAGATGTCTGGTCTTTCCTCGGATTTGCCAACTTCTACCAGTAATTCATCCACAACTATTCCTCTGTCACCCATCCCCTTGTAGATCTTATAAAGAAGAATCTTTCATGGGACTGGATGCCTGCCTGCCAAAAGTTATTTGACAAGTTGAAGGCACTCTTCATTTCAAAACCAGTTCTCCATCTCCCTGACATGTACTGACCCTTCACCATCATGACTAATGTGTTGAAGTTTGCCACTGGGGCAATCCTCCTCCAGACTGATGCTAATGAAGACTGGCATCCATGTTCCTACCTCTCGCAATCATTCTTCTCTGCTGAGAGGAACTACAATATCTACAATTATAAAATTATCATGATCATTCACACCCTGAAAGCCTGGAGACACTGCCTCTTAGGCTTCCTCTTCCCTGTCTAAGCATTCACAGATCACAAGAACCTGAGATACTTCCATCAACCCCAGAATTTCAACCACCAGCAGGCCCACTGGCTCCTTGATCTTGCCAAATTTGATCTGAAAATGGTCCATGTCCCTGACTCCCAGCTTGCCACCTCTGATGCACTCTCCCAATGCTCTAACCTCATTATAGATGAAGAAGACAATGCAGGAACAACCATGCTTCCAGATTCCCTCTTCATCAACCTTATCAACTCCTCCCTGGCAGGCAAACTTGCCTCTTCCTTGTTCTCTAATCCCTTCATCCTCCAAGCTCTCCAAGCACTGCAAGGAGAGGTACCCCCCCACCTTTCATTCCCATCTCTTCAATTGGTTGTATACTAATGGAGTCCTGTCTTACAAAGGATGCATCTATGTTCCCCCCACAGATAACCTCTGTTATGAAGTTCTTACTTACTGCCATGATCACGAAATCACCAGACACCCCAGCTATTTGAAAACCTGACAGCTCATCTCCACTGAGTTTTGATGGCCAGAACTGGCCCAATTGATCTGGAAGTACATAAAAGATTGTGCAGTTTGCCAACAGAACAAAGCAAACACCCATTCCACCATTCCTCTGCTGATGCTGATTAAATCCTCCTGTATGCATCCATTCCAGCAGATCTTGTGTGATCTCATCACAGATCTCCCCTCTTCCTCCCATTTCAATTCCCTGTTGATCATGGTTGACCATGGGCTTACTAAGGGGGTAATTCTTTGCCCCACCAAAAAACTATCACTGCCAAAGGCATAGCAACCCTCTTTTTCCACAATGTCTTCCTCCATTTTGGTCTTTATGACAAAATCATCTTCAATAGAGGCTTGCAGTTTACCTCTTTCTTCACAAAAGAGCTAGGTCATCTCTTGAACTATGATCTTTCCCTGTCCACTGCTTATCATCCCCAGTCAGATGGTGAGACTGAACATGTCAATCAGGAAGTTGAGACATATCTTCATATCTTATGTGGCACAAACCCTGGTTTTTAGTTGGATCAGATTACACATGCTGAATTTGTGCACAATCACTGCCTTCACTCTGTCACCAGCAAGTCACCATTTTTTCTCATGATGGGCTATGAACCCCATGCCTTACCTACTGTCCTCCCTGATTCTAGTCTTCCTGCCATAGACCTCTGCTTGAAACCCCTATCTGCAATAAAGAACGAAGCTCTTGCAACTCACAAACTTGCATCTCAAGTCATGATGTCATAAAATAAATGATCTTTTACCCTGTTCTTCAAGTCTGGCTTGAAGCAAAAAACCTCCATCATTCTATGGTAAACCTGAAGTTCACACCCAAACAGGAAGGGCTTTTCACAACAATCAAGGTACCATCCCTAATCATGCATCAACTCCATCTTCCACAGGCATGGAAGATCCACCCCATGTTCCACACTTCCCACCTTTCCCCATACACAGAAAATAACATTCACAGCAAGAACTTTCCAAGACCTCCACTGAAACTTGTAGAGGGCAAGGAAGAGTATAAAATAGAAAAGATTTTGAAACACTGCAGTGTGCTGTCCTCCTGCACATCCCTGATCATTGAAAGGGATATTCAGCCAAAGAAGACTCCTGGATCCCAGAGCAGAACTTGAAATATTCCCAGTCCACTCTAGATAGATATAAAAAACTCCATCCTTCCACTTTTTCCTTTCATGCACCCTCAGAAAAAACTGTCACTTAGAACAAAAACTGTCTTTGAAAATAAACAAAGTCATGTCCTTGTCTTCTGTTACTGTTTCCTCCACACTTGTAGATACTGTCTTGTCTCCCTCATCCATCCCTTCCAGTACTATAGAATCTTCTTTCACTGTAGCCATCCATGGCTGGACCACTACATCCTTCCCTGATGGTGAGCCCATCCAAGTCATCTCCAGCACCAATGTGCCCACCTGGCACCATTTCCAGTTCAGGAACACCATAATTACTCCTATCTTCACTTTCATCTTACCAGCTGTCACAGCCATCCCTCCTTGCCCAGTGACCTCTGTCACCATCCCATCATTTGCCCATAACATCCATCAGGAACTCTCTGGTGATGATACCTAGGCCCAATGGTCAAAAGGTTGGTTGAATCCTGTCTTTCCTCTGCCGTTGCATCTCATCTCAACATCATTTCACTGATGTACATGCTCTACCAGAGTTACCTCCAGATCCAGCATCTCTTGTTCATGGCAAAAGATCTCATCACTTCATGTATCACTGACCATGCCACCTCCCATATCAGCTGATGTCTTGAAGATGTCCAGGATGAACTGTGAGAACTCCTTCTTATGACAATGCATTAGATAAAGATGGAAGAATTTTTAATTGACATTGATCATTATCTCTAGGATCTAGTCAAGTCCCAGAATCCTTGTACCCCTTCTACATCCTCAGAACTCTTAAACCCTGCAGAACATGCTGCCATGGAGTGCACTGAGGCCCACTGGACTGGCAACAAAGATGCTATCCCCCTCCCTTTGTTCCACCCCCATTACCATGAAACCTGCCACCACTGTTACCACCTGGGCCACCAGCACATTTTCTTCCCCAGCTACAAGTGCCCCATCTGTCATAACTTTGCCTCTGAACATGCCCAGATGTGCTGCCCTTTTCATCTGCACCAACCACCCCCTCCCTTGTTGAGCTCACCACCACCATCATGCAGCTCAAGAGGCTTACCATTTAGGTGCTGCAGCACTGGTTGCACTCCCAGCACTTGTTCCACTTGTGCCAGACATGGCACCTTTGGTCAACCTGTTCCAGTTCCTCCACCTAGATGATCTGCTTTCCCTTGTTGTGTCCCATCTGATGACAATAAAGAATACATCATGGTGTAAAGTTGCTAGGAAGCCCAGAATGGGTTTCCTAACAGTGTAAGTATGGGTTGCAAGCAGGTTTACTCAATTCAAAAGGGATTCAAGGGACTAGGAGAAGGTAAAAGACCAATATCCACTCACTGTAGATGTCATATCCATCCTGAACACACCTCCCTATATCTCTGCATAGAGCTCCAATTCTGTCCTTGTTATCTCCGGTCATCTCTGATCGGACCCAACGAACACCACTCAAGGACTGACTCGGACATCATATTCCTGTCGGACTCCCTCCCATTGGTCCGGATCTTGACACAGGTCACTTTCTCCTCCATTCCCTATTCCTATGCTCTACCACATGCTCTCTCTCTATTTCATTCTCTATTCCTATGCCCTATGAACACTGCCTGTCAGATGTTAACATCCTCTGATCATTCCTGTACCTTGTCCGTACAGTACTTACATTCTCCAATCTGTGCTCCAATCCGATCCCTCTGTATATAAACCCAAGACCTCCACATGTACTCCTTAGTTTGAATATCAACTAAGTTTTCTCCCCTCGAGTCTCCTCTCTAAGTCTCTCCTCCACTCTATCTTTCTCCTCTCTCTTGCCTTCTCCTGAGAGCCGGACTTGAGCAAGGGTGTGACACATACATTCTGCGCCGACGCCCTTGTACCTCCACACCTCCATTCCCTACCTCCGTTGGACCTCTGGTCCACCTCTGCTCCTTTACCTCTGTTTCACTTCGGACCTCTGCCGGACTTGACAGTAGAGCTGGAAAACATGAGTCCAGACCACCCCATTCAGTAGGGCTGAGAGTCATATTTTTTGAGTTTGGGTTGGAGCACTTGACTTGACTTGAATGGCTTGGGTTGCGGCAGAATCGATGGTTTCAATACTTAGAAAACAAGACTTGTGATCAAAAGAAGATAGAATTTGATTCAGACTGAAGTCCAGGATACAAAGTTTATAGTCTGGGAAAACCTGAGACTTTGTACATATCAGGTCAGTGAAGTAAGTATTATATGGTAATGAAATAGCATGACGATGGTGACAGTATGTAGTACAAATGAGAGAAAATAGCTAAGTATGATGAACTTGGGTGAACCCATGGTCACTCAAGATGGAAACTGATACAAAAGAAAGAAATCTGACTTACTGATTCAGATCCACTGAAGAGAGGTTGACTGACCTAAACTGCTATAGGTCTCTGGATAGGAAACTAGCAGGTCAGTAACATAAAGAAAGAAAGTGAAAGAATGATTGGTTCATCCCAGGGGAATTGCAGGTAGAGAATCAAGGGAATGCAACTGCAGGGCTTAGAGGACTTCTTGGTAGACAATCTAGAAGAGCTTCTAATGCTTTAGACATGGCTGATGAGCACAGGACTCGATTCTTCTAGGATCAAGTGAGAAAGAGAAGAGAAGAGATCCAGATATGACTGGATTGATGAGAACAGAAGACTCAGACTTGAACTGAGTGATAGATAATTGATAAATTGTCCAGTGCTATGTGCAAAACACAACTTTTATAGTCTGGGCACACCTGAGACTCTAAATAAACATAAAAAAGGGAAAAGAAGGAAGCATCCAATGTGAATCCAGTGACTAGATCACAATACAGAGCATCCAGTACATAGCATCTGGTACACTATAAGTATAGTAGAAAACTATCTGGTAGATGGACTGGATGAATCAAAAAGAAATGGATACAGAGAACTGGATATGTACAAGTAGAGTGGACTGGAACTGGATGGACATGGATAGACACAGATGCTTGATAACTTGATGATGACCTAGTGAAAGTCAAATAGACATATAATGACCAGATACAGACCTAAGGTGCATTACACTGGGGAGCTCAGGGTAGACAGATGGGACAGGTTGGACAAAGGACACTTGGATTGGTTTTTGATATGCTCAGGAATGGTACCTGTGCTATAGGGGTAACAAGAGGATCAGAAAAAGGGGGATTTACATGGTAGAAGATACCAGTCTCCTACATCCATGGGGAACTTAGAGAATGACTGTCCTCAGTCAGCACTGCTTGGCTGATCTAATACAAATTGCAGCTTGGGATCAGTTGTCCACATGACTGAAAATGGGGGTGAATGGGGCTGGGTCAAGACAATGGCTGGATCAGGACAATACTGCAGCAAATGTCAAGACATGACATGCCGTTGGTAAATGAGGAGTCTTCTTCTCACTCCACTTCCCCTTTGCCACATCATTTCTCTCATCCTTTCCATCCATCATGCCCACTACCCTCTTTACCTCTATCCTCAAGCTCAATGATGCCCCCTCTGCCATTGACATGGCCAAATCTGCTGCTGAAAAATGTGTGGCTGATGCATGGGTGTGACTCAATGCCACCATTAGATCCCAACCGGAGGATGGGGATGTGCTCCACAAAAAGCAAGACATGTGGTGCCAAGAGTTGGATAGGGTGCTGGTGTGTGGATTTCCTTTCTCCCTGCTATTGTTTATGGTTATCACATCTTGCAGGCTGAACTTGAGGACACTATGTGGAAAGTCAAGGATATGGGTATGGCAGCAGAGCAGCTTTTGCCTGCTTTGCTCAAGGCTATGACAGAAGTGCACCAGATAGCAGATGCATGGAAGGCCTAGGCTCACAAGGCCACACAAGTTGCAAATCTGATGGCAACAGAAGTTGATAAACCACAGTGCCCCCCTCAGGCTCTCTCCCCAGTGCACGATATGCCAACTTGGGGGCCATGAGAAACACCCACTACAGCCACAAACATGATAAAATCAGGAGCAGGGCAGAATGTTGAGGTGGTTGTGCCTCCTCAGAAGGTGAGTTCCAGATGGCTTGAACCTTAAGATTCTGCTAATTGGTGGAAAGCAATTGTGAAGGGAAACAGAGAATGAAGATAAAGTGGGGAACAGATACTGATATCCAAGCCCTTGTCGTTTGTGCAAGAAGTGTGGGGTGGCCTGCTTGGTGAGAAGGTGGGGGATAGCCTGTCTCACCTGCAATGATGTGACAGCTAGGTGCAAGTATGTGTGGGGTGAGAAGATGAAGACTACATAGCAGGAGGCAGAGGGCATGAAGGCCGGGATGTGGCCTGCTTCAAGTAAGTCCTCATTCAAATCTCTCTAACTATTTTGACTAATGATGCATAGCCCACAAGGTCCAACCTTGTCCAGCTGATGTGTTGGAGGTCTTGGATGGTGAACCCACCCCAGCCAAAAGCAAGGCCAATACCAAGGGCAAGGAAAAGGCCAATGAATTTGGCTCAAAGACTGTCTCAGTCCCAGTAAAAGGGTTGAAGCAGCTCATGCTGTGGCTCACCAAGCTGGAGTTGTGAATCACTGCTCTAAAGTCAGAAATGGTGGCCAAGAAGGCACACCACATATGCACCAAGATCAAGGCATCTGAAATTCATGACCAAATTGTGGCTGCTCAGGAGATGGTCAGGACACTGCTTAGAAAGTAGGGCCTTTTTTTTTTCTTCTCTGTGGTATACTTGTCCCATGGCATTGGCAATCATATGAGCATGTGTCCATATCCATGTTCATGCCCAACCCAAGTGAACCTGATAAGACCTGATTGGCAAGTCGGTATCTAATACAAAGAAATGAACAAAAACTGCAGGTCAGCGATAGTGCAATCTATAGGGAACTTTGCTTCATGCCTGCTTGAATGGGGAGATGGTAAGAATGGAACAGTGCTGGCTTTCTTTGGCCTTTTCTTCTGCTTTATGACAACTCTCTCTCTACTTTCTGCTTCTATTTCTTTCTATTTCTTTCTATTTCTTTCTTTCTTGTCTTGTCTAGTTGTTAAGACCGGATCTCCTCTGCTCAAACTCTGGTCGGAGATCGGAGGTTGAGGGGATCGAATGGCCGAAGACAGCCGGAGGTCCGGAGGGTCACATCCAGAGGGGTGAAGGCTTGGCACAGGACTTGTGTGTCACGCCCTGGCACTGTCATGGCCTTCTTGGTCGGAGACGCATCGGAGGAAACCGGAGAAGTTGAGAGGAGTGGTCTAATGTGATATTCAGGCTAAGGTATCTACATACAGAAGTCGGAGTATATATACGTCGGAGTGACTGCGGATTAGTAATGGAGAGCTATGTAGATATATAAGACGGAGTCGGAGAGGTCATATGCCAGAGCTGTGCTCCAGGCCAGGAACAGGCCGGAGCTGTGCTACACAGCGTCGGATGGTACAGAGAGGCGAGACTATAC
>JBBPTO010001757.1:0-13703 GCA_038094155.1 Pulveroboletus cf. aberrans
ATAGCCACTTGCAAGGCTTCGGAAGGGTCTTGAAGGTGGGATCCTGGGGGGAACAAATTAAACCGACTGTCCTCAGGAGGATCTGTACTCAGGAAACATGGGTTGAAGGTGGGTAGGTCCGGGTCCGGAGTGTGGGAACTCTAGCATGAAGAAAGGAATGGAGAAACTGGGTACTAAAAACTAGACAAAACCACTCGACTAATTTCTCTGATGTCTGGACTAAGAAATATAGGACTGGTTGGCAGGAAGGAATGAATATCTCGGGTACAGGGAGCCGGGTCCGGAGCGTGGGAAACCGGGTTGCGGATGCGGAAACAAATATCTTGTAGGTAAAAAGAAAAACAATACTATGGATAAGGCTCTTAAACATGGAATGGTGCAAAGGGATGGCATTCAATGCAAAGAGGAACAGGATAAATGCAGGATGAATGGTCTGAGGCATAGAAAACCGGGTCCGGAGTGTGGGAACTGGCTGTTCTGGAAGAAACAACTCAGATTCTATGAAAAGTGGTGGGTCAGCAATGGGAGCATGATATACAGGTACTTCGGATATATCTGGTGGCTCTGGGTCAACAAGGTAATTGGTATGAAGGGGTCGAAGCATTGGAAATCGGGTCCAAGGCATGGGAAACTGGGAACGGAGCATGGAAACTGGCGGTTTTGCATAAACTCACTCAGAATCTATGAAAAGCAGTTGATCAGCAATGGAAATATGACTTGAGGATACTTCAGATGTGTCTGGTGGCTCTGGGTCCACCAAGTGATCAGGATGAAGGCTCTGGAGTGTAGGACACCGGGTCCGGGTCACAGGAAACCGGGTCGGAAGCGTGGGAACTGGTGGATCTGCAAGAATTAACTTGGATTCTGTGTAAACTGATGGTTCAGTAACGGAAACATGACTTGTGGGTACTTCGGATATGTCTAGTGGCTCTGGATCCACAGTGTTTATCACAATCTCTGTCCTGGGTCTGAAGTGTAAAACTGGCTCTAGATCTGCAAATGGTGCGGACTCCGGCCGGATTGCAGTCAGAACTGACAGAACAGGGCTCGGATTGACTGAAACTGTGGCCGGGTTGGCTGAAATCTGTGTCAGAGGTCTCAGGTATGATATACATAACAGACTCCAGAATGGACAGGATTGGCTCGGGTTGTGGCAGGACTTCACAGAATGTTGCAGGAGCGGTCCGGGCTTTGATGATATGGGGTCTAGGACCTAAAACAAAGAAGTGGGCAGCATTGGCAACCTCCAACATCGGATAGGACTCATCAGGATGGATGTCTGAGCAGATAATGGCAAGCCGGTGAAGAATCTGGTCTCGGAGACTCTGTGGGAAGCCACTGAGGTAGATCATGTCATAATCATACTCAGCTAGGCGCTTCCAGGAAAGGAGCTGCGCTGAAATCTGGATATAGCTGCAGTGATACTCTCCAAATGTGTCCAGGCTTGTCATAGACTTCGTTTGGGTTTCCTGAGCTAAGGCATATAAATCAGCACATTGGTAGTGTTGATTACCTTCACATCCTGGGTAGTAGTCAATGATGGCCGCTTGGAAGGCCTCCCAATCATTTCTGGCCACTTCAGGTATGGTTTCCCATAGTTCAGCTTCCTCAAGGTCAGCATATCGGATAGCGGCCTTGATTTTCTCACTTTCCAAGAGGTTGGCATAGACTCCAAGGCACTCAATATCATCTAGGAATCATGGGAGTTCAGTGATTACCTTGCCACTGAACTAAGGGGCATCAGGGGATCCTCGGAATGGCAGGAATGCCATGGGTTACAACAGGACTATACTGAGCTTGACGGCGGGATCAGTTGTTGCTGGTCAATAAAGGCTGTGTGTGATGTCAGATTAGGGTCGAGTAGGGGTCCGGGTCCGGATCTGGAAATGTGGCTGTGCAAGCGCGGCCGTTCCGGGTCTAATTGTGCACTTGCCAATCTCAGATCTGTCGGGTTAAGATGGCAATTACTAGGAATGGAAGGGAATACTTCGGGAATGGCTTGGATCAGTATGTGGCACTGTCAGAATGTCTCCAGGTGACCTAAAACTCTCAAAACTTGTGCTCGGAAATGTCAGTGCAGACAATTTTCTTGGAAATGGAAGTTGGAATGAAAGTTTTTGAGTGCTGCTCACTGGGGACTGAGCCTAGGGAAGTCCTTGGGTGCTCTCTTGAATCCCCTCATGGTGGGCTCCAGTTGTAAAACAGCAAAAGGACTCTGGAGTGTAGTCCTCTGCAAGAAATAGGGGTGCGAGTGTAGTTCTTGACCCAAGGGGATTGCAAAGAAAGTGAAGAGGACTGTAAGAAGGGCTCACTAAATGTCCACAGGACACTGGAAAACTTGAGTCTGGCTTTCCCCCATTTGGTAGGGCTAGAAAACCAACTTTGGTTGCTGGACTTGAGGGAAACTTGAAGGGAAAAGTAGGAAAAGGCTTAGGGAACCGGACTTAAAGGCTTAGGAATGGTGGTGGTTACTTGCACACTGTCTAGGAATGAAGTCCTAGGTACAAAAGTCTAATCCTGGCATACCTGAATGATGTACAGTAAAGAAAACATGAAAAGAATTAAAACCCAACTGATTCCGGAGCGTGGGAACAGTTTCCGAGGCGCGGGAACACCGGGTCCGGTGTGCGGGAACTCGGGTCTGGACTATCAGATTGAAAACTGACCTTCAGACTCCAACTGGCTTAACTCGGATTAGGACAAATGGCAGCAGGATGGTCTCGGGCTTGGCAGGAGCGCAGGATAGGGGCTATTGGACCGCGGGAAAACACCGGATATCACTGTAGTGAACTCCGTTTTCCTACACCAGGCATAAGAATCCTGTGCTATGTTTGTCAAAGGTGATGTCGGGATACCTAACATCCTACAAACTGTCAAATGGATGAGCGGAGTGGAATGGACCGATCAGTAGTAGAGAAGTGTCATGTCACTCATGTCACCACCAATGTGTTCATCATTCATCCCTTCCTGCCTTCTCTGTCTCAATCCTCACCATTATGCAGAACCCCCATCTACCACATCAACCATGCCTGTGAATTTGGTGTTGCTCGAAGGTACAAAAATCAATGTATTTGTTCAGATAGAAAGCCATTGTGGCTGTCAATGAATGGCTGTTGGTCCATTGCGAGTTGACAGGACCACTGGAGAACTTAGGAATCAAATGGCATGGTTGATGGATGTGCATAACTGGGATGACCACCACATTAGGGACTTATTGCCTTGTCCTGAGCATCAGCACTGGCACTAGGCTGTTTGCAAAGTGATCGAGGAATCCATTTGAAGTAGCTCAAAATATTGGAATTACTGATGTGTCATGGCTTACTTGCATGACATGTGAGGACAGATCCAAGCTGTTCAGGGCAGCAGTACTCTCATGCAAATCCAGTCTTGTCAGAGTCTGTGTGCTATGGAGGGGTAGAGATACCCAGACTCAGTTGCACAGTGGTAGTGGAACAACTTGTTGTATTTACCTATGGAGGGGTAGAGATACCCAGACTACAGACATAAGTAAAAAGGAAAGCTAGATGTAGCTAAAAAGACTAACCTCAGTTGCATAGTGGTAGTGAAACAACTGAGGAAGGGATGACAAAGTGGACTGTCTAAAATACTGACGGAAATCAGAGCGCATGAACTCCAATATAACTCCAACATAATATCTGGAATAGGAAATAAGAGGTTCGAAAGAGAAAAGAGACATTACTGAATATCAGGTCAACTCCAAATAACTCTGGAGTCAGGAGTTGTACTTGGTAGGCAAAAGCTTCAGAGTTGCGTGGAACAGGTCCAGAGTAAGTCGGAGGACCTTGGAGGAGTTATATATTTTAACAGGTCTTCATTGTCATCATTGCACCATCGTGATGCCACCACAGCCATCTTTGCATTGCCATGATGCCACTGCTGTTCTGTAGTGCAAAGGTGAGGCACAAACAATATTGTTGTCAGCAAAGGAGTGAATATATGCATAGAACTGCTCTTTTCTTGTGACATGCCTGCTTCACGACTGGTAGCTTGGTGATGTGCCACCACTGACATCATCACTGCATCGAAGTTGCATCTGAGTTTTTGTGACGCCACTCCTGCCGCTTTCATTAGTGCATGGCGCAGTTCCTGCATTGGTTGGTGAATAGCAGGAGCTGTCATCTGAGACGCAGTTGTGCCGTTGAGATGCCGCCATCCTCATTGTGTTGTCATGATGTGCCACCACCACTGTCCAGTGCTTCGAGCTGTATGGCAAGAGGGCATGCACTATGATGGGAGGGTGCACATGGAAGCAAGAGTGCATGTGCAGTGACAGGAGGGCATGAATGGCAACTGGAAGGCCTGCGCAGTGACGGGAGGGTGTGCACAACAGCAAGAGAGTATCTGCAATGACAGGATGGTGTGCACTGAAGTGAGAGGGTGTGCGTGGCAATAAAAGGGGGTGCACGGCAACGGGAGAGTGCGTGCACAGTGGGACAGAGGTGAATTGAGGCATTTGCAGTGGCAAGGGGGTGTGCACAGTGATGGGAGGGCCTGCCAACACACCGGCTTCATCAGTGTGCCGAAGTGGCCATAGTCCGAGGTGCTGTTGCGTCGTCATGATGCTGCTGCCATTGCCGTCCTCATGGTGTGCAGCCGCAGCTGTCATTGTCATTGCATCATCTTCGCTGTCATTGCCATGTCATTGTGACACCGCCATAGTCTTCATCTGACTTGGAGGCATCATTGCATCATCATGATGCCACTACCACAGCCATTAGTGCATTGCTGCAGCCATCCTCGTCGTTGTGCCATCAAGACGCCACCATCTTCATTGGTGTGCAGCTGCAGCTGCCCTCTTCATTGTGTTGTGATGCAGTGCATGCCACATTCATTGTTGTGGACCCCATTGCATTCATCAGCGAGGCTCCTTGTCATTGTCTGAGTCGCCATTGTCATTGTTGTCATTGTCCAAGTCACTGTCTTAGTCAGCATGTAGCACAGAGGTAAAGTAAAAAGAATAACACCTTGAGCAATTCCAGTAAAACGAATATTTGTGTCCATAAGTTGACTTGTCGTGTCAAGCCCTGATGTTGGCATGGTTGCCTGTAATGATGTAACAGCTGTCACATGTCAAAGTCAAAGGTCGATCATTTCAAGGCAGATTGTCTCAGTAGAGCAGATAGAGATGTTTAGTAGAAGATAAAAATGATGTAGCTGTAATTTCTCGCCCCAATCAACCTACAGAGGATTTCACCCCTTCACCTAGTAGGAGATTCAGTGTGAACATCAGACTATAAGCCTGCGTCACATCTTTTTTGAAGTTTAGACCTCCTCTGTTGTTAATCATTCTTGTTTAAAAGTTTTCTTTTATCTGGTCTACTGTTGCCGGAACCCAAAGGATAGGCCATCCTTGCAAGTTACCCTTCAGTCACTCCTCCTCTGATAAAATCCTCAATCTCACGTTAAACTCCACAAAATTCCAAAAAACAAATTATCCTATCAAAGAACACCTTTTTAAAAGAAAAAGAAATGCCACACTATCAACTCTGAAGTACAACTGCTTGGGTGGCAACCCAGCTTTCGACCCCTTGAAGATGAGCAGCTAGTGAGTCTTCCATTCCTACTTTGACTCCAGCTCCTGAGCTCAGGTCACAAGATCTTGAAGCCAGTGAGCAGCCCCGAGACCGCATCTTTCGCTCCTACTGTGATGCGGCTGCATGTTGAGAGGCAACCCCATCCTTCGAGACACCAGGTAGTAGAATTGGGATAGACATTCCTGTCTTCGTCGTGTCGACCAAGCCATCTGCAGACCCCAAATTTAAAGACAATTTAATCATGCCTGGAGGATTCCAGGAATCAAGTGAGTACTTGGGTGAAGGAGGTGATGAGTGGACCACAGTGCGGTGACAAAGACATTGTGCATTGCTACAGGAAGAAATGGACCTGGCAATCCAAACAGCTGAAGATCAGCTTAGACCATCTGAGCAGGAGTTAATCTGCAGATGAGAGAATGTACCTCTCACCACTGAGAGTACGGGCTTGGAATCAGAAGTGAGCTCCAATGAGAGCCCAAAAGACAAGGGCAAGGGCATAGACCCAAGGAACTGGGGAGAGGTCAACCTCCCTGAAAATGAGATGGACATGGAAGCTCAGTGGCAAGATCTCGTCCGACTCAAGAAAAGAGCTAAAAGGGCTCATCAGAAAGAAAAAAGAGATGAAAAGAACTTAGACGGTGAAGTCTCCAAGTCTGAATCTGAGCATAGCAATCACAGGAGGAAACGGTCCTCCAAGCAAAAGCGCTCTAAACTGCCTCTTGAGGTCAAAAAAGCTATCTCCATTAGCGATCATAATGCTCATAAGCTCTTGAAACACAATGTATATATGGACGGAAATAGTCCCATCGAGAAGCTAGTTGACCAGGCATTGAAGGCCAAGAAAAGGTGATCGCTTGAAAAAGCGATCAAGCCAGTGCTTGAGCTGGCTCAGCAACTAGCCCCAATGAGCTACTTGGGGAAAGCCCTTGAGAGATCTAGTAAGAGCCGCAAACAAAGGCTTTCCTCTAGCAAGTCCGGTACTAGCTTGGACTCCTTGAGAAAAGACAGATTGCCCTTCTCTGATTTGAGCAACTCTGGCTCGAACCTGAGTGAACCCTCCTTGTTGGGCTCAGAATCCTCTGGCTTGACCTCTTCGAGTGAGTCCTCTGAGGAGTCTTCAGACTCGAACTTCGAGCGCTCTCATCAAAATCATAATTCTCATCTGAAGAGACAAGCAACAAGAAAGGGCCTAAATCAAAGAAAAGGAAAAGGAGTGGCTATGGAAAATTAAAGCCAATCCAGCCTACCAAATACAATGGGAAGCCTGACTCACAAGTGTTCCATTGGTTTGTCACCAAAGGGACTGCTTATGTTGAGGCTGGACAAGTGTTGAGTGCCAAGAGAGCCTTCGTGTTTTCTCATTTCCTTACAGGAAAGGCCCATGAGTTCTACTTGCAGGAGGTTTCGGATAACCCCTACAAATGGAAACTCTGACGCTTCTTCATTGGATTATTCAATCATTGCTTTCCAATTGACTTTAGAACTTCTCAGCAAGATAAGCTGAAGAAGACATACCAAAACCAGAAGAGCATTCAAGAGTTTCTCTCAGAACTTCATGGCCTCTGGAATCTAATCTGAGATGTTAGTGAACACAACAAAGTTATGAAATTCTGGTACAGTCTTAACAATGACCTCCAAAGCGATCTCTGGCATGATAAACTAAACCCCGAGCACTTGTCCCTTCGTACGGTTAGCGAGACGTTCATGGCAGGATTTGAATTTTTGAATTTTGCTGAAGTAATTCTTAACACCTTGTTATTGACGCTTTTGCAAAATAATCACATCCACTTCAATTGTATCCAACTTGGAGTTGAATGCTTGAGGTTCCCCCAAGCAACATATGTTGCCCTCGAAACTACCTTTCTCACGCACATTCACCATGACAACACCGTGCCTCTACCATCATTGAAACTGCCATCCTTCAAGTTGCTGAGCTGAACAGTTGTCCTTCCATGCTTTGAAAATGCTCGTGTTTGGGAAATCGACCTGTATCATGAGACTCTCCCAGTGATGCATTACCAGGTGGTCTCCCGAACGCCAGTGCCTTGTTCCCCATTTAGGTATGCCATGTTTGGTTCCCCGTCAGTGGTAGTGCTCACCATTTGTTGTACTAGTAGGTCAGCACCTTATGCAACGGCATTTTGAGCCAAGGTTCAGCTCAGCGCGGCAAACACGATGGACCCCAATGCGCAATGCCACGACTTCCGTGCAGTCACCAACAATTCACATCCTGACTGGCCTGGGTACTTTGAGAGCATGAAGATCATGTGCTGGAATAACTGTGTCAGCTACATGGGCTACACCCCTTGGAGGCATCCAGCATGGCGAACTCGATCAGTATCTAGAACGGGCTCATGTATGACCTGACAGACCAACCTGGACTCAGGAACGCTGTCCGCACAGAAGATTTGCCTGTGCAACCTGTTTTTGATCACGTCGATCAACTTTGGGTCACCATGTGCCCCGGAGGACCACAACAAGTTCGTGATCTGCCAGGTGCTGTGCTACACGGAAAGGGAGGTGTGCTGCAGCAGTGAATAGACTTGCTGATGCAGATTAAGTATGATGACAAGTGGATCTTGGTCGTCTGCGATGGGACCATTGTCAGGTCGGGCAATGTACAGCTGGTGCTGCAGATCGTGCCAGGTGCAGACCCGAACCTGGAGTGTGTTACTCATGTTTCTTCATTTATTTTGATTTATTGATCATCGTTTTCCTTGCAGCATGGTCTATGATGAGAAGGTGCTCAGCATTTGCATGGTAAGACCATGACACAAGCGAATGCGAAGCAGTCATTCATCATGATGATGCAGGTCTACAAGTACTTTATTTCACATCAGATGGCCAAGGCGTTCGAGTCGTTCGGCTCCGTTACCTGTCTGCCAGGTTGTTTCACACTCTTCCACCTTCAAGTTTCGCCGACATGCACAAGTCACTGTTTGATCTCGAACCAAATGATTATGGACTATTCTCAGAATTGCATCAACATGCTGCACATGAAGAACCTGCTGCACCTGGGTGAGTATCAATACTTGACGACACCTCCTGTTGAAGCACTTCCAGATGAACAAGACGCAGTTTGTGCATGAACCCGCATGCATATGATGTTGTGCTGGACGACTGGAAGATCTTGCTGTTGCAGCATGTTGAATCAACTCAATGATCCACAACCTGGCCAAGCTGATGTTTCTGGACCAGCTGTGTGGTTTCTGCAGTTTCTTGATGTGATGATGGACTTGGTGTCAACACTGATTCAGCCCATTACTGTCGCTTTACGTGAGTTTCAGATTTCATTTGCATGCACGTGTTGTGCAGTTTTCACTGACTTGTACGTAGCTCATATGTAGTAGTATGTACAGATCGTCTACCAGATCGTTTCAGTCATCGGGAAGGGTGAATTCATCTTCATGATTGATTTTGATTGTGCCTAGTCTACATAATATGGCCCTGTGTACAAGACTTTTTCCTTTTTGCAGATGAACCACCAAGTCGTATTTGTGCATGACATCGAATGTGACCACCTCTTCAATGAAACCCTTGGCCAAGCATACATTAGCCTGCAACAGGCATAGCTATGCAAGATCGGGCAGTGAGGCCATCACATTGCTGCACTTCCATGGCGTTCTGCACTTGCCATACCATCACCCAGGCCGTCTCGTTACCGCACGACACCACGGACAACAAGGACATTTTCTTTGAGCTGTGCGGTCCACCAGAGACATCGTTCATGTTCAGCATGACTGGGTGCATGCCATTTGAGAACATCTTTGTCTTTGGTATCGGATCTCGGCGACAATCTTTTCACCCTGGGCGTCCTGCCTGACTTGGATTCTGAGGGGCAGTCATTGTGAGCGGTGTAGGAAACTGGAGTTCCCTACAGTGATATCCGGTATTTTCCCACGGTCCGATAGCCCCTATCCTGCGCTCCTTCCAATCCCGAGAACATTCCACTGCCATTCATCCCAATCTGAGTCAAGCTAGTTGAAGTCTGAAGGTCAGTTTTCAATCCGATAGTCCGGACCCGAGTTCCCACACACCAGACCCGGTGTTCCCGCGCCTCGGAAACCGTTCCTGCACTCCGGAAACAGTCGGGTTTTTGTCTTTTTCATGTTTCCTTTACTGTACTTCGTTCGGGTATGACCGGATTAGACTTTTGTAGCTAGGAATTAGTTCCTAGACAGTGTGCAATCCACCACCATTACTCCGAAGCCTCTAAGTCCGGTTCCCTAAGCTTTTTCTATGTTTCCCTTCAAGTCCCCTTCAAGTCCTGCAAGTATAGTTGGTTTTCTCGCCCTACTGAATGGGGGAAAGCCAGACTCGAGTTTTCCAGTGTCCTGTGGACATTTAGTGAGCCATTCCTACAGTCCTCTTCTTTTCCTTTTCCTCTCTTTGCATTCCCCTTGGGTTGAGATATACACTCGCACCCCTATTTCTTGCAGAGGACTACGCTCCGGAGTCCTTTTGCTGTTTTACAGCGGGGTCACATAATGACCTGCGAACACATGAATTATGGCGCAGACGGCCGTCCACCACACAATGAACAGTCAAATAAGTTTGTGGTTCACGAGTAATATTCCTTATTCTAAACTGTTACGATTTATCCCGGACCATGCTTTTCCTTGACTTATCGCTTACATACCCATGGGTATAAGTCCCAACTTGGACGTTCTTTTCTTTTCATCGCTCACTACAATACCATGACTCACCATCCGTTCCCTTCGCACTTCAAGTGCCTTATCTCACTTGCTCCATCAGCGATTCCTTCCACCATATTCCTTCCTATTCTATGCTTGCCCTGAAGTACTATACATATATAAACCCACGTCGTCACACCTATGTTCCTCATCCTAGTCTTACCAGTTCACCAGTCTACTAGTTTCTACTTTGTACCATCTCAGGAATACATTGTCCCCTCTCCGTGATACAGGCCTAAGGGTAGCCTTAATACCTTCTCTCTCGTCACCTTGTCACAACCGCTTACACGGGAGTTACCACCATTAACTCGGTAGTCCTTGTCGTCTGTCCTCGATCGTAGGCAGACTCCCTTGTCCACCATTAACTTGAAAGTACCTTGGCTGCCATTAGCTCGGTACCAACCCCTTGTCACTGAACCTTGCTAGTAGGTAGGCTTCTCATAGATGCCTTGCAACCATCAAGCTCCGTCACCACTTGTCCATGGTTTAAAGACCGCAGTCATACTGGTTTTACGCCTGCCCATCCCCAGGTCAGCCGTAACAAAAGACTAGGATCATCCCTCGTACCGGCTACTTTCATGTAAGCCACCATTCATCCCTATCGCCCTTCGACAAATCCCCTTCACGGGAATTCCTTTCATACCCCTCGTAACCCACCACCTCAAGTGGAGGACTCCTCTGACGCTTCTGACCAAGAAGCATCCACCCCTGTCGCACAATCCAGTGCTCCTTTGAGACCTTCCCTGGTCGCCCCCACTGTCCCCACCATCCCATACGCTCCCCCTCTCGCTGTCCACCAGCGCGTCGCCCTGCAAAGTACCCCCCTTGCCCACGCTCCCATGTCCACCTCGAAACCCGTTGAACTTCACCTCACTAGGCCCAAAGCCTATGACGGGGAACCCTCTGAAGCCATCTCATGGCTTACCTCTGCCCGTTCGTACATGCTCGTCAACAAAGACATCTACGATACCGATCATAAGAAGATCGGCTTCCTCCTCTCGTATATGAGCGAAGGCCCTGCTAAACTATGGGCCGAGTTCAAATGCTGTGCTGCCCTTGAGACCGACGACTTCGGCACCCTCAAGGACTTTATCAAAGAGTTTCAAGCCGCCTTCGATCGAGGCAACACCGAGCAGGCTGCTCTCTCCTGGCTTGCCACCACTCGCATTGAGAAGATGACTCAACTCGATGACTATATTACAAAATTCCTCCTCCACGTCGGGAAGGCCGGTTTCACCTACCCCCCACTCGCTGCCGATGCCGCCGCCCACCGCACCTTGATCCAATTCTTCCGGGTTGGGATTCCAGTTGCGCTCATGCACAGAATTAATTCCATGGACACCGTACCTTCCACCATCGAGAAATGGATCATGCAGTCCTCCCACTTTAAGGCGCAATGGGATGAGGGAGAGGCTGTTGCCAAACAACATTGTGGAACCTCGTCGTCTATCCAGACCCACCACTACTCGAAACCTGCTTCCAGACCACCCCACGACCCTGATGCCATGAACGTTGACGTCGTCCACATTCCCAAGTTAACTCCTCAGGAACAAGAACATTGCCGAAAGGAGAACCTTTGCTTCCGTTGCCGTAAGAAGGGACATGGGTCCCTCTCCTGCCCCACCTTTCCTTCCACCCCCACGCCACAAGTCAAGAAAGTGACTAAGGCCGAGATCCCCGAGGATCTTCCTAGGCTCGAAGAGATAGAAGACGACGACGACGATGAACAGCCGAAGAAGACCACCGTAGGAAGGATCGGGATGATGGGTTTTTGAAACGGGAAGTTACCACGATGCATGACTTCCCTTCCTCCTCATTTAGTGCCAATGTAACTGTAAACGCTAAGGTAAAGCAATCGATGAGAATTCCTATTCAACTCATCGACCCCTCGCACTCTATGAAAGCCGTCGACACCTTCGCCATCATAGACAGTGGTGCAGACATCAACCGCATCGACTGGGGCTTTGTTCGCAAGCATCGCCTACCCACCACTTGTTTAGCCATGCTGATCCCACTTCGTAATGCGGATGCTTCCATCAATCAGGGAGGGTCCGTACGCTTCACTTGCATGCTGTTCTCCAACATCGGAGGGATAGCACAATGTTCCGAGTTCTATGTTATAGACTGCAGAAACTCAAACGTCCTTCTTGGTATGCCATGGCTAATCAAGACGAATCCAGTCATCAACTGGACCACCCGTACCCTTGACATTCCTGAATCAAAGGACAAATCAAAGGCTCTATACGAGGCCTTCTCCACCGATACTAAGCAACACTATGACCACCTCAATCGTACTGCCCCTTGACCACCTTGTCACCACATGGTCCACCAGGTCTATGACAAACACCTCTGGAACTACTGAAACAAAGGAACAGAGGAAGAGTTCACCGTTGCCCGTGTCATGGATTATCACTACCAACACGGAACAACCACCAACCGCCTTCGAAAGGCAGGGGGATACTATGTCCCCAACCTCAACGACACCATTGCTCGAGTCAGTACTGCAACTGAGCTCGCCGTCGCCGTGTCGCCTGAAAAGACTCCTATTGTCCTTCTGAAGGAATATGAAGACTTCAAAGAGATCTTCTCCAAGGAAGCCACTGACCACGTTCCCCCCTCACGTCCCTATGATCACGAGATCAACTTCGACGAGACCTTCATTTCTAAGATAGGAAAGGTTTACCCCTTGTTCCCTGACGAACGCAAAGCCACCGAAGACTTCCTCGAAGAGAACCTCAAGGCCGGAAAGATCCGTCCTTCGAACTCACCACAGACCTCCCCTTTCTTCTTCGTTAAGAAGAAAGACGGCAAACTCCATCCTTGCCAAGATTACCGCTACGTCAACGAGCACACTATCCGTGATGCTTACCCCCTCCCCCTCGTCTCCGACCTCATAGACAAGCTTAAAGACACAAAGGTCTTCACCAAGTTCAACGTCCGCTGGGGTTACAACAACGTCCGCATCAAAGACGGACACCAGTGGAAGGCCGCCTTTATCACCCATAAGGGGCTCTTCGAACCCACCGTCACGTTCTTCGGTTTATCCAACTCTCCCGCTACGTTCCAGTGGTTTATGAACGATTCTTTCTGCGATATGATTGCTGAGGGCTGGCTCGTCATCTACATGGACGACCTTCTGATTGCTTCCCCCGACGAAGCCACTCACACCGAATGTACCCGCCATGTCCTGGAATGCATGAAGGAGTTGGACCTCCACCTGAAACTGGAGAAATGCACCTTCGCTGCCACTGAGGTTGAATACCTTGGCCTCATTGTCAAATCCGGTCAGATCGCCATGGACTCCGTCAAGCTTGATGGGATCGCATCCTGGCCCGCTCCCACCACACCTAAGGAAGTACGATCCTTCCTGGGTTTTGCCAATTTCTACCGTCAGTTCATTCCCAACTACCCCTCTGTCGCTCGCCCCCTTCTGGACCTCACCAAGAAGGGTCTC
>JBBPTO010001758.1:0-13701 GCA_038094155.1 Pulveroboletus cf. aberrans
GGGAATATCACAGCCGACCACAGTGCATGCAGGTTCATGTGAACTGCATTAAGAGTCGTCTGACTAAATCAGGGAATCCGTGGTGCAAAGTCAATAAATCGCAACGACCATCCCTCCTATGCTGTAAAAGAGTGAGTCAGAACCGGGCATGTGACACAGAGCATTGATGCCCTCCCGTGAACAGGAGTATGACAACATGATATCCTGCGTTCCATTTCACAGCGTGATATCTTTTTTTTTACCATCGTAGATGTTATAATGTGATTTCAATGCAAAATTCAACTAAGCTAGTTGCGAAACTGACCAACCTCACATGAGGTGACATAGTATTGTAACACGGACAATTCTGCAAAGTTGCCGAGCTGTGCAGAGAGTCCCGAAGCAGCGACCTTGAAAATGGTCAGACTCCAGCACAGGTGCTGCATCACTGGCAGCGCTCAAATCGCGTCACTAAGATCAATGCTAGTCATAAACCAACTCAACTCGGAACATTCCCTGCACTACAATCAACCACGACTCGTTTGTGTAGGTATCATTACAGATGACTTTCGACGAGAGCAGTAACGCAGATATGAGTAGCTGATGACCTGACGATCATCCCCGAGTGGTCACAAATCGTGCCTCTCAACCGGCGGAGACTCGGATTCGCCCGGTGCAAGGCATACGCTATGGACTGAGGGATGATACTGGAGGCAGTCAAACGAGCAGGTCGCCTAAAGTGGGCACAGTCTTGATGTCTGCTCGTTCCAGCAAAATGGGTCCACAGTAGGTCAAACTCAAAAATGCTTATTTTGTGGGTAGAATGTATTTGATAAATTTCTATGAGATTTATCTGTTTAAAGTCTACATGAGTGTTTCAGGAAAGACTTGGTAACTACACTACTTCCTCGTAGCCCACACTGCTTGAGCTGAAAATAAGAAAAGGGCAGTGATGTACACTACATACATCAGCCACAAGGTAGTAAATGTAACAACAAGGGGAACTTACTTCCGGGACAGCTGTTGCCCAAGAGTGGTTAATACAACGGAGGGAATTGTAGGACAAAGAGAAACTAAATAATGAGGCGCTGAGGCCCAATCACACCTCATCTGATGATTTCTGGCTCATTCCAATAGGAAAAAATTAGAAAATGTACATAACTATCTGTTGAGGTGAAACAAGGAATTGAGTGACGACATATTAAGGGGAATGGAAACATCAGATAGTGTAAGAGACATCAAATAATATGCATGACCTATGAATAGAATTGTATCTAACAGTTCTGACAAGTATTGGTCTGCTCTGCATTGGAGGTCACTGCTCCATATTGGGATTGACCCTGGAGGCTCAGAGAGAACCAGAGGGAAGGTCAGGGATTGTGGAATGACATGAGCAGCATCAAGGCCGCAGTGACAAGCATCAATAAAATGATGACATCTTGCAGCAAAGCAATATATATATATAATTGATTTTTCAATTAAAAAATCACCTCAGATTCAGTTGACTATATCTCCTCATGGCCGGCTTGGAATTTAAATAGAGCAGTATCAATTCACTCAAGCATTCCAGGCAAACTTGTTCTGAATGAACTGATTGAGAAATTTGTAGCATTTCAGAATTTTGAAATTTTGACCCAGAATTTTTAAAAGGTCTGCCTTATGCAAGATTTAATATACAACAAGTAACATCAGGCATGTACAGGGGTGTGATGTGCTTCCATATAAATACATTAGATACATGCATATACAGTATGTACATTTTAGATTAGTGTACAATATTTACAAACCCCATGTAGTATATAAAGTACATGAATCAAGCCACCAAAGGAAGTCTTGTCCTCTTGGTGATTACTTGACATCAAAGATGTCAACTCATTCTTCTCCATCCTCTCTCCTTGACCAATGAGGAACCTAGAGCCTTCACTGGCGATGAGTTGTTTCACTGCCTGTATTCACAGACATGCATATGTTGCCATAGACTCTGTCATTGAGCAAAGACCAGTTCCCCCTGCTTACATTGATTGCTCCAATTCAAGTGCAAGTGCCTTCAGTGAGTTCCCAAAGATTATATACCTTAAGGAAGTTCTTTATTCTTTCTCTCCATTCAGGATAGTTATTGTGACCAGTTGGGACAGGAATGCAATCCAAAAGTGTTTCATCAGTAGTTTAAAGAGTAGTAGCATCAGTGGGAAGTCGAGCCATTTTAATTTTGGCTAAGAGGAACAATGTTAGTAGAACACTGGTCAAAGATGTCATAAAACATGTAATGATAAAAAGTGGCTTGAAAATCTGGTCTTCCATCATTAGATCTTTGATTGATGTTATCCAATCTTTCTGGTTCCCTGAAATAATCTACAGTATCCTTTTGTGATTTATGTTTGATTAGATCCAAGATTTCCAGTCTCTCTAATTTCTGAGTTGCATAATGTGGAGCAAGTAGGTGCTCTTCAACTTCTGCAACAGATCATTCCTCAGAGCTTAAGCCTTGCCTTCTCTGATTCTTTCTTCTTCTCTTTCACTTTGGTTCTCAACCTTTCATTATCCCCCACTCCCTTGTTTGAAGTTCTTTATGTTTTGATTGAGTTATATGATCAGGTATTTTTGTAACATGATACCATTTTGACATTAGTCTCCGTGATAAAACTTGTATAGCATGTCTTTGCAAAGTAATGTGGATTTGGCAATGTATCATTGAATAAAATCCTAGGGAGAATCAGGACAGTTTGAACTGAACAGGTGACATAAGAAATTGAGAAGACTCAAGGAAAGTAAATGAATAGTTTGAGAAAACTTCTAAAAGGTTTTCAATGTTTGAGGAGTACAAAAAGGAAGATAGACATGAGGAGAGAGGCCAAGAAAGATAAATGTCTGTGTGAAAAGGAGAATTCTTATTCAACTATTCTGAGATGTTAATATTTTTCTTCTTCAATAATTGCAGCTCTTTATCTCTGTGATCTTCTATAATCTCTTTCAAGATGTTTTTCCAAGGCTGCATCTTGAAACCTTGGTATATCTGGTGACATTCTTTACCAGTACCATATATTAACTACCCTTGAAGAGCTGGAAGAGGTCTGGAAGAAAGAAGAGATTGCCAATGAAGGTGAAGTTGATGGTACATGCTACATCAATTTCAGAGTTTGGCACTACATAATGGTTTCATATCAAAAGATCTATTCCTTTTCTCATTCCTATGTCCATTCAGAGAAGATCAATTTCCTGACTTGGAGGCTGGTATATCCAGTCAAACTTCAATGGATCAAGACCAGGTATATGTCAGAGAACCAGAACAGGATCAATAGCTGGGCTTATAATAAGAAATCCCTGGTAAATGTTTATACAGGAGCAGGTTGGGAATTCCCAGTTCAGTCTGATTTCAACACTTGACAAATTCAAGTTTACTAGTTTGTGTTCAAGGCTATTCAATGCAATCATTGAAATTCCAGTTACAATGTATGCCTTCTACAATCTCTTCATTTTAACATGTAGGTAGAAAATAATGACAAGAGAATCACAGGAGAAGATGAGGAAATTCTGACACATGAAATGATGCTGGTAAGCATCGTTGAAGCTAAAATAGCATGAAAAAGAAAGATAAGCATGAAGGAAGTGGCCAGAAGAGAGGAATTTCTGTGCAAAAGAGAGAAATGTCATTAAACCATCCTGAAATTCCTACATTTTTCTTCTTCAACAAATTGCAGCTCTTCTTCACTGTAATATTTTCCAAGGCATTTCTCCAAAGCTGCATTTGCAAACCCTTGATAGATCTGCTGACATTCTTCATCAGTACCATAGATTAAACATCTTTGAATGGCCATGAGACCCTTGGAAGAAGGAAGAGACTGCCAATTAAGGTGAAGGTGATGGTCCATGATGACCAGCATCATCTCCTATAAAGGGATTTTTTCATCTTCTCCTGTCATTCTCCAGTCATCATTTTCTACCTCCATGTTGGAATGAAGAGATTGGACAAGGAGTACATTTTGACTGGAATTGCATTGATTCATTTGAACCACCTTGAACCCAAACCAGTGAGCTTGGATATGACAAGGTTCATGATAAGATCGAATCAGGAATGCCCAACCAGCACCTTTATAAGTGTTCACTAGAGGTTCTTCATTATATGCCCAACTATTGATCTCCCCTTGATCCTCCAACATCCACCTGGTCTTGATTCATTGGAGTTTGACTGGATAGACCAGTCTTGAGGTCAGGAAGTTGACTGTCTGTGGGTAAATGTAGGGGTGTGAAAATGAAAAGACCTCCAGATATGGGACCATCAGATAGTCCTCCCTGTGCCAAACTGTAAAACTGATGTAGTCTGGGTGAAGATGAAGAGGGAGCTCTACCAGGGTTAGAGGAACTCTGTACTTGACTTGTCCCAGTAGATTGATCCAGTAATATTGTTGAAGGAAGGACTGCTGGTTTGGATCTGGCTGGACCCATTCTTCTCCCATTTTCAAGATGTTTTCTTCTTTGACCTCTGCTGCCTCCCATTGCTTCAGATATATTAGATTCTGGAACTTGTTGTGATCAGTCTTCTTCTGTCCTGGAAGGCCCGAGAATGGATATGGATTGAGATCCATAGGGACCCCATCATCCATCAGGTAAAGACAAGAAAGAACCAGAGTTGGTTCCAAGTGGAAGTTTGGAATGTATGGGCAAAGATAATGGAAGTGGGAGAGGACAGGAAGATGATGGATATAGAAGAGGAAGTTCAGCATAGCGTCCTGGTATGAGATATTGCTGATCAAGGTGGGAGAAGACATGTTGTGGGACAAGGATGAAGGGAGAACCTTGATGGGATAATAAAGGATTCTGAAAATCCCTTCTTTGGACAATTTGATTATCATTCCCAGTGCAGCTATGAGCTTTGCCTCTCAGAAAGTAGCAGTTGCACCAGGTGCAAGGCACCTTCTTTGGCATTTCTCTCTGTCATGTCACTGGTCTTGATCACTTGATAAAATGGTTTGATGATGTGTAAATCAAGAGAATCTTCTGTAGATCTCCTGACAACCAGAATCTTTTCATTTAAATCACAGTGGTGGACTTGTCCTCTTTTCAAAAGGATAGTGCACCAGATACAAGGAGCAAAAAGCAAAACTCCAGAAAATACCAAGTCCAAGAAGCAGGTAGCTTTTTTTGATATGGAAATCAATCTGTAAGTATTGATAGAAGCACCTCTTCATGCAGCCAGGTTCCAGTTGATAAGCCTTATCTTGAGCTTTTCTGAGAAACTTTCCAAACTAAGGAAGTTTTGAAATCTTCTTGTATAATCAGATCCACCAAACAAGTCTTCTTCAGAGGCAAGTGTCAGAGCAGGCATAGGAGGGATGGATAATTGTTGTAAAGGTGTTGACTCAAGTCTTGGAGGATCTTGAGGCAACAATCCCAGTGACTCTGCTTGTTAATGTAAGGTGTGAGCTTGCTCCACTAAGACATTTTGTATGGCCTGAACAATAATTGGTATAGAGGCTGTAGGAGAATGATAAGGATGATGCTATGGATTGAAACCAGAATTTTGGAATCTTGGAGGATTTGAATGACTGGATGTATGCAGATTTTCAGAGGGTGTTTCTGGATTTTCTTGTTGACTAATTAAAGCCTCATAATTTCCAAACCAGGATGTGAAGATCCTCAACTAGGTAGATGATTAGCCCCCTCACTGATGGGTTCTAGTTCCATTCTATGAAATCTACAACTGAAATTTGTAACCTTGCCTTCAAAGATGGCAGTGTAGAAAAGGGACCAGTGTTCATCATCAGTAGAATCTATTAAGATGCAAGTGATATCTCTTCATTGAAATTCATAAAGCCTATTAGTTAGGCTTGTCCCACAGTGATGCCAAAGCATGCAATGAGGATGGAAAGAGCATGAAGGAACCCATAAACAAGAGCTCTGTCTCTCCATGATGCAGGAGCAGGAGGCATGATGAGATATTTCAAAAGGTATAGCCTGCTTGCCCACTACATCTAGGTGGGGCTCACAACCTAACAGGAGGATGCAAGGGTACTCCTGTTGCACAAGGTGGAGAAGAGAGAGGTGAGTTGAGGATGCTGACCAAGATAGAGACTAAAGCTCTTGTGACCAAGTTTGGGTTAGTTGAGATTGATGAGATCAACCCTTGTAAAGCTTCTTAGAAGCTTGCTTTTGATAGAAAATGAATCTTTTGATTAATTACATCACAGTGCCTATTGCTTTTGAACACATTCAGAAACCTGTATCAACATGCACACTTGAACTGGTACACACAGATCTAATGAGTCCTTACCCAGTGGAACCAAGATCAAGAGCACAATATGTTCTTACTTTTATAGACAATCACTCTGGTTTTGCGCTTGTTGCATTTACTGGTCAACAGCTCACCTCTGTTCATTCAGACCAAGGAGAATTCATGGGCAAACTTCATGTGTTCTTCACTTCCAGGGGTATCACTCATCAAACAACAGTACCTCACACCCCTCAGGAAAATGGTTGAGCAGAGAGATTTGACAGAACCATATTGGAAAAAGCAGAAGCCATGACATCATGCATGTTGACCAAAAGCTTTTTGGCAAGATGCAGTAGCAACAGCAACCTTCATCTATAATAGACAACCAATGCATCATCACAAGTGAAAGACCCCTATTGAAATCTTCAAAGGTGGAAACAAACCAAATGTCTCTTGCTTCTGAGTATTCGATTGTAAAGCATTTGTATATATCAGTCCAGTACAAAAAAGAGATAAACTCGGCGCAAAAGCTGAAGAAATGACCTTTATAAGTTATATACCAAACATCAAAGGCTGGAGATTTTGATCAACAACCAGGAGAAGAGATTTTGACTCTACACAAGCAATTTTCAATGAATCAGTGTTCCCTCATTGTCTCAAAGGCCAAGAAGACAGACCAATTCCAATTCCAGTAGAGGCCAAAGAAACAATAGCAAATGATGCCCCTATTGATCAAGAAGATCAAGAATCTCAAGAAATACTGGTACATTGAGATCTGATAGTACCACTACCAATTTCAAGAGCAAATTTGAATCCCAATCAACCACAAGCATCACTAGAAGGCAGTACTAGTGATGAAGACTCCTCAGAAGATCATCCAGACACATCTTCCACCTCAACAACATCACCAACTCCTCTCAAAGTCTCTACTCCAAAGAAGATGTAGACAGATACAAAGCAAAACAGAAACTACTTTCACAACAAGAAGTAACTAAACCAGAAGAATCTGATTCAATAAGGAAAAGAGACTGGATGCCACCAAAGCAAACTGAAGATGAATCTCTTGTGAGATTCAGAGCATGTTCTCATCAATATCATCCTACTAGGAGAGAATGTGAACAAACCTTCAGACCTCCTCAAGAACCTGTTTGAAGATCCACAAGGATAGTTCAATGAAGAGTTCAACCAGACTCTGCTTATGAAGATTTCACTCTCATGGAAATAGAATGACATGGAATTAGGGCTTCAATACAAACCCCTATTCAAGAGGATGTACAAATTCAGGAGGAGCACATTCAAGAAGAACAACCTCATGATGAAGAAATGAAAGAACCAACCAATTAAGAAGGTTTAGAACAACTCTATGAATCAATGTCTAGCTTAGTTGCTCTACATTCAGTCAAACAAGTGTCAAACTTCAGACAAGACAGACAAGTCATGTCACAAGGTTATATAAATAGACTATTGGCAGCAGCAGTAACAAGATCTGCTGATTGAAAAGTGCCAATACATTACAAAGACATTGCCAAGCTACCACAGAAACAACAGGAAGCATGGCAGACTGCATGTGAAGACAAAATAAAATCTCTACATGACAGGAAAGTCTGAAAGCTTGTAGATTTGCCCAGGGATCATCAACCAGTGAAAGGGATATGGGTTTTTGCTATCAGAACAGGCAACCATGTTAAAGCAAGATGCATTGCCAATAACTTCACATAAATCTTCAGTGTGAACCATGAAGATACCTTTTCACCTGTCACTCAATTTGAACCAGCTAGGTTCCTTCTAGCTTTGATAGTGCTACATGATTGGGAAACATCAGTGCCAGATGTCAAAACAGCATTTCCATATGGAGATCTTGATGAAGAGATCTACATGACACAACCAGAAGGTTTTATAGATTCCAAGAATCCCTTAAAAGTCTGTCTGTTAAATGAAGCCACACATGAATTAAAGCAAGCTGTGCTTCAATGGAACAAGGCACTCCATGCTTCTCTTATCAAATTTGGCTATCAAGGACTATATGCTAATACTGGAGTTTACATAAAGAAGAAAGAAAAGATTTTTATCATTATTGTGATATACATTGATGATGCACTTTTCATGGGTAGTGATAAAACACTAGTTCTCAAAGAAAAAGAATGTTTCATGAAGAAATGGGAATGCAAAGATCTTGGAGATGCAAAGGAATATCTATCCATGAGGAGAACAAGAGATTGAATCAAGTGAACTCTTGTCCTTGACCAAATTTCCTATGCTGAAAAGGTTATCAAATGCTTTGATTAAGAAAACTGTAAAACAGTTACAAAACCTTTATCCTCTGCATATAATCCTATCCCATCAACACAGGAAAAATCTAATCCTAAGATTCAAAACCTTTTTCGATCTGTAATAGGCTCACTTCTTTTCCTAATGCTTGAAACAAGACCAGACATTGCATTTGCAGTAATGTCAAAATGTAACACCTCCAATCTCCGGTCTTCTCTGAGGTCATTTACTACAACTCCAAGGTCAACACACACCAAGTCCCTCAACTCCACTCTGGAGTATCTTGGAGTTGATTGTTCATCTATATAAGGTCCTATTTCTTATCTCAGACCTGATATTTCCTATTTCGGACATTATGTCGGAGTTACATCGGAGTTTAGCGCTCGCATCTCTGTCCCTATTTAGATACTCAGCATTGTCCTTGCTCTTTCAGTTGTTCTGCCACACCACTGTGCAACAGCTGAGGTGAGCTTTTTAGATACTTTTCTCTACTCTACTTTACTTATGTCTGTAGTCTGGGTATCTCTACCCCTCATAGCACACACATTTTGACAAGTAATCAAAATGTCACAGTTCTCTGCAAATCCAACAGAAGAGCATTTGCAGAAGGCAATCTGGATAGTTCACTATGTTTCTTCAACAAAGAATCTGTGCATCAAATACTCTGCAAACAGTCCTCAAAATGGTCTTATAGCATACTGTCACAGACTGGGCTGTAGATTTAGAAACATCAAGATCCACTGCTGGATATGCTATATTCCTTGCAAACAGAATAATCTCATGGCTTTCAAGACAACAAAAACATGTTAGACTCTCATACACTGAAGCAGCATACTGTGGAATGACAGAAGTGGCAAAGCAAATAGTCTGGATGAGAATTCTATTTGAAGAATTAGACTTTTCACTCAAACCAATCCCTTTACATGTGAACAATCAAGGTGCTATGTTTTTGGCATCAAACCCTGTACAGGAAGGTCACACAAAACATGTCAGAAAGGATGATCACTACATCCAAGAAGCCATCAAGTTCAAAGAAGTTGAACTATTCTGTGTTGAAACCACAAAACAATTCACAGATATCTTCACCAAGAATCTGGAAAATGTCAAGTTTCAATAAAACATAAAGGCTTTGAAACTCATTCCATATTCTTTAAGTATGTAACATTCTAGTGAGAAGGAGTGTTGAGATTCTATGAATCAAACACTAGGTCTTGTTAATACAGGCAGAGCTTAGTGGTAATACACTATTCATGTTACTGAAGATATAGGTCAGCTATTAGGCTTGACTGATGCATCAGTCAAACCTAATTAAATTGTAAATTTAATTACACTTTAGGATCAACCATATGATAATCTAGATGCAGTCTTTATGACTCAGCTATGATGTCATCAGTCTGGAGCTTTCCTAGCTCCACAACTGCTGTGTTGGGTCAACCCAGACTCAACTCCACCTATTTGTAATAAATGGAGCAGCATGACAGATCCTATGCTGTCATTCTGACATTGTTGACCTTGCTTTAGCTACATCACATACAAGTACATACAGATTTCTGAATGTATTTGAAAGCAATAGGCACTGTGATGTAATTAATAACAAGATCCATTTCCTCTTGAAATCAAGCTTCTAAGAAGCTTTACAAGGGTCGATCTCATCAATCTCAACTAATCCAAAATTGGTCACAAGAACTTTAATCTCTATCTTGGTGAGCATCCTCAACTCACCTCTCTCTTCTCTGCCCTACACAACAGGAGTGCCCTTGTATCCTACTGTTAACAAGATTTGACATACATGAAAATTCTGCAGTTTTGTGGGGCAGCTAAGGTAGTCATTATGCAAAACCAACCAACATCACATGAAGTGACCATCTGTGATGCACAGCAGTCCAGAGAGTCTACATAGTATGAAAACAATATGGAGAATGAGATACCATTAGATATTGGAAGCTCACCATTAGCTCCTTCTACCACAGCATGGCTGGGCTCCAATCAGACTTCAGTTGTGCCTTCTCCATATTTTTTGGCTTTGTGAACCTCAACAAAACTGAATAAGTATTCTGAAATATAGCAGCTCACTATTTTGTTCTAGTTATGATTTCAGTAATGGTTGTCAGTGTATTTTGACTAGAACAAATCTATACCTTTTGCACTCATTAAATACTTATTTGATTTTCATTGATGTCATGCAAAGTCAATTGACACATGACATTGGTTGATTTCACATGATGACTATCTTATAAAGACACATCACCTCAAACATGATACAACTCAATGAATTCATGTTCCCTAACTGGTTTAATGCACTGCTCCTGAGTCACTCAGGTAGGCACCCACTGGCACCTAGTCACATCTGATTTGTTTGTGCCAGGCAACCAATCCAAGTATGCTGGGTCCAGCTACATCTTTTCAACCATGGAGAAGAAAATGAAGTCAGTTATTTGCTGATTGTAATTCTCATTGATGAGCATGTTTCTCTAAAAAAATAAGCACATGTTAAATCAAGGAATTGTTGGACATACACTATTGCAAGTCTCCATATGTACTTCCATAACATTGGGTCAGAAACAAATAGTGCAGTTCTCAGCGATGTACATGTTGAGATTCTATGAATCAAACACTGGATCTTGTGCTCTGTTAATACAGGCAGACCATAGTGGTAATACACTATTGATGTTACTAAAGATATAGGTCAGCTATTAGGCTTGACTGATGCATCAGTCAAACCTAATTAAATTGTAAATTTAATTACACTTTAGGATCAACCATATGATGATCTAGATGCAGTTTTTATGACTCAGCTATGATGTCATTGTTCTGAAGCTTTCCTAGCTTCACAACTGCTGTGTTGGGTCAACATAGACTCAACTTCACCTATTTGAAATAAGTGGAGCAGCATGACAGATTCTATGATGTCATTCTGACATCATCAACCTTGTCCTAGCTACATCACATACAAGTACATACAGGCTCCTGATTGTATTTAAAGGTGATAGGTGCCATTATGTAATTAATAACAAAATTCATTTCCCCTTGAGATCAAGCTTCTAAGAAGCTCTACAAGGGTTGATCTCATCAATCTCAACTAATCCAAACTTGGTCACAAGAACTTTGATCTCTATCTCAGTGAGCATCCTCAACTCACCTCTTTCTTCTCTGCCCTGCACAACAGGAGTACCCTTGTATCCTCCTGTTAGTACAATATGCTAGGCCATACCCAATGCCTTTTACCTCCAAATCACTGAGTCAATGAATTCAAGTGAAGTATTTCATGACTTACCAGCCATAGCCACTCAACTGATATGTGTCAAAGTCTATAGAGTGGGCAAAGATACCCAGTACTCAGCCAGATGCCTCAGAGAGCAATCACAACTGAGGTGAGTTGAAGAGAACAAAGGAATTAAGTAGTGAAATAATATGTGCACATCTAACTCCAGAAAATGCTGGTCTGGAGTTAAGTGAGGGTAAGCAAAGTGTATTTGGAATAGCTCAAGATGAGAAGGGAATGGTTTAAAGAAAAAGAAATAAGTTATACAACTTTCAGAGTTGTACAATGTGTTAAGAAATGGTATAATGTAATGAGACATATTCCTGAAATAGATAAATGCAACTCCAGAGTGAATATAGTGGAGGATATACAAAAAAAGGGCAGAGCATCCTCAGAGTTGTACCAGAGTTGTACCAGAGTTATACTTTGACAATATGAGTGACTGGCCCTTGTTTTCCAGGAAAGTATTCAGAGTCCCATTTCATGTTGATACAACTGCCACCATTGGCCTGAAGTCTTATGTCTTCCAAGAAAGAGCAAGGAAACAACATTTGCATGCAATCTGAATGCTCAGTTCCTTTCAAGAGGTTCATTTCCACTGAATTATAACTTAGAATTAGCACATGAACTAACTGATCAAAGACTAGTATGCCCACCTTGACACACAGCTTAGCCATTTTTTCCTCAATTAATTGAGCATCTTTGAGCTTGAACATCCTGTGGCTTCACAGCAACATTTTAAGGTGTAAGCATGGCATTAATGGACAAAAGTGAAATGCTATACCAAAAAATTGAAGAGAAGCCTGAGTTATCTCTGCATCTGCCCTTGTACACTTTTCTGAATGCACTACCATCAATAACATTTAACAGGAGGGTACAAGGGTACTCCTGTTGTGCAGGGCAGAGAAGAGAGAGGTGAGTTGAGGATGCTCACCAAGATAGAAATCAAAGTTCTTGTGATCAAGTTTGGGTTACTTGAGATTGATGAGATCAACCCTTGTAGAGCTTCTTAGAAGCTTGATCTCAAGGGGAAATGAATCTCGTTATTAATTACATCACAGCATCTATCACATTTAAACACATTCAGGAACATGTATGTACTTGTATGTGATATAGCTAGAATAAGGTCAATGATGTCATTCTGACATTATAGAATCAGTCATGCTGCTCCACTTATTCGAAATAGATGGAGTTGAATCTGGATCAATTCAACATAGCCATTGTGGAGCTAAGGCAGCTCCAGACTGATGACATCATAGCTGAATCACAAAGACTGCATCTAGATTGTCATATGGTCGATCCTATAGTGTAATTAAGATTACACTTTGATTAAGTTTAACTGATGCAACAGCCAAGCCTTAATACTTGACCTAAGTCTTTAGTAACATGAATAGTGTATTAGCACTATGGTCTGCCTGTATTAACAGAGCACAGGACCTAGTGTTTGATTCATAGAATCTCAACAACATTAACATGTCTGGGTATCAATTGAATGATCCTCAAAACATGACCTTTGCAAAGCAGATAGTCATCTTAATCAGGCTGCCTGACCAATGGAAGATAATAACTTACATGAACATCTGATGATTACCAGTTGACATCATGGCCATGATTAAATAGATACCAGTAACATAGCTGATACAGTCATCCACCAGCACTTTAAACACCACCGGCACTTTAAACAAACAATCACAACACACAGAATTGGGCCATGATCCATGCAACAACTTGAGTGACATGAAGATATTCACCCATGGCCCTATGTATAGTAGTCCTCATCACTTTTACTCTGTCCAGTAACAAAATGATATATGTTTACTGTCGAAATTTACTCTAAACTGGACCATAAAGCTTATTGATGCAAGTCGAATAAGTAAAAAACTGTTCAACAGGTGATCAAAGTTCCACATGGAATAATACAATTGTCTGGAGGGCTTATCAAAAATTCGTTGTTCTGCCAGCACAATGCCGGGCGAGCATGTCG
>JBBPTO010001759.1:0-13693 GCA_038094155.1 Pulveroboletus cf. aberrans
CCTCAGAAACACCATCACTCAGAAACAAAAACCATCCTCAGAAATAAACAAAGTCATATCTTCCTCTCCTGCCACCATTTTCTCCACCCTCATAGATAGCATCTCTTTTCCTTCATCCATTGCTCCCAGTACTATAGAACCATCTTCCACTGTAGCCACCCCTGGCTGGACCATGACCACATTCCCAGACAGTGACCCCATTCAGATTATCTCTGGCACTGATGTGCCTGCTTGGCACCGTTCTCAGTTTGGAAACACCATTGTCACCCCCATCCCCACCATCATTGTACTGGCCATCACAGCCATCCCTCCCTGTCCAGTAACTTCAGTTACTATTCCTCCATTCGCCCATAACCTTTGTCAGGAGCTCCCTGGTGACAACTATCTCAGACTGATGACTGAGAGGTTGGTCGACTCCCATCTCTCCACTGCCATCAGCTCCCACCTTGATATTGTCTCCCCACTATATACTCTCTATGTTACGATCAGACTCTTTTCTCTTGCTTACATACGCATGGGTACTAATCCCAACTCGGACATTCTTTTCTTTTCACCACTGACTACGATACCTTTACTCATTGTCCGATTTCCATCGCATTCTATGCGATTCCATTTGCTTCATCAGCAGTTCCATCCTGATCTATATAAACTCATCCTCCTGTACTCGTATCTCTAAGCTAGACCTCCCTTTCGTGTACCTCAATACACCGGGTCTTTGCTCCCTCCTAGTCCCTCATCGGGAACCTCCTTGCTCTGTGAGACTTCGTAGCGCTCCTGAGGCTATGCTGTTCTTGTTTGTATACCTCAATACATCAGGTCTCTGCTCTGCATCTCATCCCAGCTCTTAGTCCCTCATTGGAAACTTCTTTGCTCTTTGAGACTTCATAGTGCTCTTGAGGCTATGCTGTTCTAAGGAAGCCTCTTGTTCACCTCGAGACAATAGATCTTCAAGGCAGCCCTCTCTTCAACATTAGATCGCTGAGACTAAATGAGCAGAAAGCCTTGTTCTCCCAGAACTCTTGTACTTCATCCTCATAGAGTGGCTTGCCCTGCTCTCCTTTGTCTTTAGTAACCTAGACCCTTCTTAGGGGCTATGCCTATCCTCTACCTGAGGTAGTTGTAACACTGTGCTCCAATGGAACAAGGCACTCCATGCTTCTCTTATCAAATTCAGCTATCAAAGGCTATATGCTGATACTGGAGTTTACATAAAGAAGAAAGAAAGGATCTTCATCAACATTGTCATATATGTTGATGATGCACTTTTCATGGATAGTGATAAAACACTAGTCCTCAGAGAAAGGGAATGTTTCATGAAGAAATGAAAATGAAAAGATCTTGGGGATGCAAAGAAATACCTGTCCATAAGGATAACAAGAGATTGATTGAATCAAGAGAACTCTTTTCCTTGATCAAATACCTTATGCTGAAAAAGTCATCAAGCACTTTGCTCAAGAGAACTGTAAAACAGTTACAATGCCTCTACCATCTGGATACAATCCTATGCCATCGACACAGAAAAAACTTGATTTCAAGATTCAAAGCCTCTTTTGATCTGTAAGAGGTTCACTTCTTTTCTTAATGCTCAGAACAAGACCAGACATTGCATTTGCAGTAATCAAGATTTCACAGTTCTCTCCAAATCCAACAGAAGAACATTTGCAGAAGGCAATCTTGATGGTCCACTATGTTTTCTTCAACAAAGAATCTGTGCATCAAATACTCTGCAAACAGTCCTCAAAATAGTCTCATAGCATACTCTGACACAGACTGAGCTGGAGATGTAGAAACATCAAGATCCACCACTGGTTATGCTATATTCCTTGCAAATGGAATTATCTCATGGCTCTCAAGGTGACAAAAATGTTTTAGACTCTTGTCCTCTGAAGCAGAATATTGTGGAATGACAGAAGTGGCAAAGCAAATAGTCTGGATGAGAATCCTATTCAAAGAACTAGGCTTTCCACTCAAGCCAATTCCTTTATGTGTGGACAATCAAGGCACTATGTTTTTAGCATCGAACTCTGTACAGGAAAGTTGCACAAAACATGTCAGAAAGGATGATCACAACATCTGAGAAGCCATCAAGTTCAAAGAAGTTGAACTATTCTATGTTGAAACTACAAAACAATTCACATATATCTTTACCAAGAATCTGGGAAATGTCAAGTTTCAATAAAACATGAAGGCTTTGAAATTGATTCCATATCCTCAAAGTATGTAACATTCTAGTGAGAAGGAGTGTTGAGATTCTGTGAATAAATCACTAGGTCTCTTGCTCTGTGGATACAGGCAGACCATAGTAATACACTATTCATGTTACTAAAAGACATAGGTTGAATATTAAGCTTGACTGACACATCAGTCAAACTTAATTAACATGTAAACCTAATTACACTTCAGGATCAACTACATGACAATCTAGATGCAGTCTTTATGACTCAGCTATGATGTCATCAGTCTCGAGCTTTCCTAGCTCCACAACTGCTGTGTTGTGTCAATCTAGACTCAACTTCACCTATTTGAAATAAGTGGAGCAGCATGACTGATTCTATAATGTCATTCTGACATCATCAACCTTGTTCTAAGTACATATATGTTTCTGGATGTATTTAAAGGTAATAGGTGCTGTGATGTAATTAACAATGAGATTCATTCCCCTTGAGATCAAGCTTCTCAGAAGCTCTACAAGGGTTGATCTCATCAATATTGACTAACCCAAACTTGGTCACAAGCACTTTAGTCTCTATCTCAGTGAGCATCCTTGACTCACCTCTCTCTTCTCTACTCTGCACAACAGAAGTACACTTGTACCCTCCTATTAATGGGCAGCACTTCCATGTGAAGCTAATGTGGGATCTATTTGAAGCACTCAATGTGAATGTTGTTGTTAATGGAGACATCTGAGAATAAATTCATTTAAGGACACAACATTAGAGGGAAACATTGTGGTCATACACACAAGGGAAATGTTGCTCAAGTGTGTTCATAAAATACAAGTACAACCAACAGTCCAGAGGCTAGAAGAACTGGAAATATCATGTTCATGAAATTGAGAAGAAATGAAATGGAGATACATAAGAGTACAGAGGGGGACTGAGGCAACTCCTGGTTGCCAGCATGCAACTGCAGTCGAAGTTGAAGCATCTCAATCTGGTGCAGATATGTATGTTCCTCCTGTTTGCACATCTGAATATCCAGCATCTTCTGCTCCTGCTTGTGTCTAAAGTCCACCTTGGCATTTGCACACTTTGATAAACTTTCCTTTCACTGGTTTTCAAGTTCCTGCTTGTGAATAGCATAGTTATAGCATAGTGCACATGAAGAGGATCTGTTGTCTTCATTGGCCTAGACCTCACTTTGGTGTTCAAGGTCATCCAGCTTTGCTGGCAGATGACTCTTGGCACTTGCTGAGATGGGCTTTCAGGTCAAGGAAATGTCAGTAGTACTGCAGGTGAGTGTGCTCTTCATGCTTGACCCTGAGGCAACTGAACTAAAAGGACACATGTAAGGGGTAGGTCTTGTAAAGATAGAGTGACTCTTCTGAGATGGCATCTTGATCTTATTTTTAAGCATGAAGGATACTAACTTGCCAGTCTTGGGAGGCTGCACATGAGCCACAGGGGGCCTCTGAAGAACCCCCAGGGTTAGCACACAAGCCACACAAGTACACAAACTACACAGCCCACCCAGGTGGATACTAAGTTTCCCATACTCTCATCTTTATCTCCATACTCATCATCTTAACCAGCCATTGTCATATTGACATTTTTCTGACCTTCCTCAATACCATCCATGTTCTTCTCTTTCTCCTCCTCTTTCTCCTCCCCCACCAACACCAAAATTGATGTCTCTTCTGCCTGTTCAGAAGTGTTACCCTTTCTAGCCTTGGTGGCCTTCAGCAGACCCTCTGAGTGCTTGACACCCAGTTTAGAAGAGATGAGTTCACTGTCAAAAGAAGGTATACTATGCCAAATTGAATTGAGGCCTTTGTAGTGGGGGAAGACACATAATACATTCTATAAGTGCATGGATATCAGTAGGCAGCAAAGAAATACTTGGTTTGCATACCAAGAAGATTTTGTGGTGTCAATTCAGTGTCACCATCAGCCTGAGGTACAATGCCACTGCCAGTGAATTTGAAGCATGTGCACTGATCTCTGTACTTGGATTTGAGGCTGAAAGGAAGGTCAGTGGCATCATGCAAAGTTGTATTTGTCACTAGAACACCTATGTGCTCCATCAATTGTTCATGGAAGCAACATATTTTTGAGAATTGCCCACATATGTGTTGAAGTGCTCAGGATCACCTTCAAAGATGTGTTTTGCTATGGCCATGTGGATCCCCTTCTTGTTTTTTCCAGATGGTTTATTGCCAGGGGGAAGCTTAGTCATAGAGGTTGATTTGCAATTGTGAAACAAGATGTGGTGATCAGCCACATCAGATAAGAGCCAAGTGATGAGCATATCCATACATCTATCATCCCAGCTTATACTGAGAGCTTTGGGCACTGGGGCATTAGAGGTAGAGGAGGGGGCCAGCAGGGGACCCACATTAGTAAAATAGCAAACATCTAATTCGTCTTATTCACATCTAATTCAGGCTTATTGGCTTACCATAAGCTGCCATAAGCTAATAAGCCCAAATTAGATGCAAATAAGATGAATAAGACAAAATTAGATGATTGCTATTTTACTGATGCAGTGGTGGGGATCCATGCAGCTTTGCCCTTCATCAGTAAATTGGGAAGTGTCTAATTTGTCTAATTCACATCTAATTCAGGCTTATAAAGCTTATGAATGCCACCATAAGCTCAATAAGCCCAAATTAGACATGAATTAGACAAATTAGATGAAATTAGACATTTTCCAATGTACTGATGTTGCCATGTTTCTTCTGGGTTCCACCCTTCTGAGTTGCTGGGGCCACCAGGGTCACAGACTTCTCTTTACCCACATTTTCTCAGTCTCTGCCTGCCATTGTGATGTGTTTGTTTGTCAGTGCCTGGAGCCTCGCAAAGCATCTAGGCAGGAGGTAGTAAAAGGCAGGCATGTAATTCAAACTCCGCAGATACACCCCTACTTCGGACGAACTATCCAGAGACAAATGATAGGCTCATAATAGAAAAATAATAGCTCATAATAGCCATTGTGAGTGCCACTATTAATAATTGTTGGGTGATTCCCGACGATATACGTTATGAGAAAGTCGTCTGTACTAGTAGGTCAAGGTGAAGCTCGTGCTGTTGAAAGCGGAAATTTCAAGAAGCACATCAGGACACGCACAAGAGGGGTGCTTGCAACCAACTACTCTGACGATTTTGCAGGACACGCTGCAGTGACTGTATGCTTCACGAACCTCGCTAGAGCCGAGTCCCGTGTTGTACGCATTGGTTCGGAACAACCTACAGGTAGATAAACAACGTTTCAAACCGGTTTAATTCCTCCCCTGTTTTGATTGTGGCGTCCTTCTCACCGATTGCGCCCTGAATGAGGCCTCACCACGGTCAAGACGTTGCCGAAAGTTGCCACGGAGTTAAGCCCCTGCGCATAAAACCCGTTATCTTATAAAAGCCCTCGCTTCAGTTAACCAACAATGCGTCAAGGCCAACGATGTTCGTGTCGGCTTTCGCTGCGCTTGCAATTAAAATTGCGGTAGCACCCATAACGAGGGCTGCTGACACCCTAGACTCCACGCTGCCTCCCGGTGCTGTGGTAAGTGACTTGTTCACCTAAAAGAAGGGGTTCTTATGAATGCAGTATATCAACCCCCTCCACTATAATGTCGTGGGTGCAAATTACTCTGCCTGGCGTACGAACAACTCTCTCGTAGGCTTCAATCCGACGAACAACACCCCGCCCTTCATACAATCCTTCGATTCATCATTCCTCGATGTCACGGGTCCGAACGCCACCATCCGCCTTGTCGCTTCGCACCCAGGCTTTCCCTTCGCTCATGAAGCCCCTATCTACGTACCCGACCTTAATGTCGTCTTCTTCAGCAGCAGTGCCGGAGGCCCTTATAGCGGCTGGTACAATAACAGCGTCGTGTCGATGCTCAACATGACTGAAGTTGATAATGCCATTTCTGGCACTACGGGTCCGGTCAGTTCACGAATTCAGACTGTAAGGCCAGATTTTCAACATGCACACGATCAGAATGTTCACACCCATCCAGTTAAACCTTTCTGATACCGTACAGATGGTAAACGGTGGCACGGGTCCTTACAAAGGAAACCTCCTCTTCGTCACCTCAGGGCGTGCTCTTCTGCCTCCTTCGATTGTACTTGTCAATCCCAACCCGCCTTTTAACACGACAGTTCTTCTGGACAATTTCTATGGAAGGCAGTTTAACTCGCTGAACGACGTCAAATTGTTGCCCGGTACGGATATCCTATATTTCACAGACCCTGCGTAAGTTCTCAGTTGGTCCAGAGGATGAGTAAACCTAAGACTTGTTTAGATATGGCTATCTGAACAGCTTTCGCCCCGAACCAATGTTACCTATGCAAGTCTACCGATTGGAACTATCCACAGGTCAAGTCCGTGTTGTTGCCGATCAGTTCGTACAACCAAATGGCATCGCCTTTACCCCTGATGGTAACATTGCATTTGTGTGAGTAGGACCTCAATCCTTTCTTTACGGGAGATTTTACGAATGTCGTATTCAGAACCGACACAGGTATGATTGAAGGTTTCTTGGGGAGGAATTACACGTATCCCGCCACGATGTGAGTGGAATCCCTCGATCTCACTCTTTTAGATCTGCTTACTCTGGGTGAAACAGTTATCAGTACGACGTCGATCCCGTGACCCAGTCCTTCACGAACCGTCGTGTCTTTGCCTACGCCGACTCTGGCGTCCCTGACGGGATCCAGCTTGATACGAACGGCAATGTATATGCGGGGTGCGGGGACGGGGTGCAAGTATGGAACTCCGCGGGCACTCTAATTGGCAAATTCTTCGTCAATACATCCACCCCCGAGCTCATGTTCACGCATTCTGGCCTGCTTATTTTCTGCGACGAATGGATTTATCTGGCTGATATCCAGGCTCGGGGCATCGACCTATCTGTAAATTGATCCCGCGCATCGCCCGGTTCTGGAGCAGATATGGCTTGACCACTTCGGGTGTACTCTGAACCCGCGCTGTACAAAAAACATGTATTCTCTCATACTTAGCATTAAGGAAGGTTTGGCCTCTCGCTCAGTTGATTTTCGCGCATCCGCCTTCTTCAAGAAGAATCAATTGACATGCATCAACACCCGCCCACGGCATTAGCCGCGAACTACCAGAATTCACCTAGTAACTCGTGGGATACAGGTAGTATTATGTGCACCAGAAGCTATTCGTACCTCACTACGAGCCCCATGCTGATTCCATCAAATACTCCCCGCACGATCATGCACTCACTAGCGGAGTAGCAGTTTAGGCTAAACCAGCTAGAGATCGTTACAGATATCGTTGACTGTTCAACCCTGAGACCGGTTCGGAAGAGAGTCCGGTGGGGAACATATGAAACAAGTTCAGAGATGCGAGATCGCTTGTGGCGCTGTTGCTCTGATGCGCTCAGACCGTGGATTTCCCACAGAAGTTTGATATGGGGAAGATGCAAAAGTGCGTTCAAGCTAAACACTCACGTATTACTGTCGTTTTCAGGAAGGTTGGCGTCGTGAGAAAAGAAAACGATAAAAAAACAACCAACTTCGATCGAGAATAACTCGACAACGGTTGCACGGAACTGGTCGGTATTTGTGCCATCTGACTCATCGGAGAGAGCAGGAGATTCATTTCCGTGATGACCGGTAATAGAAAATTGAAATTTTAAATATCCTTTTTCTCGACCTTCGGCATTCTACCAATCTGTGACTGTACGATGTATGATGGCACGAATGGCACGAAAACGGTGTATAAACGATAGCAGAGGTAGAGACAGACAACTGCTAAGTACTAGAGGTGAAATCTGAAGGAATGATTGATTTCCCCGTGTTGACTGTTTTCATGTCGTCTTTGGCACGGTTCAAGACGAAAATGGCCATTCCTGGCTTGATTCCCAATAGCTTTTGAAACTGGTCGATTGTCCAATATTCGCATGCAGTGGCAATCTGTGAGATATCAATAAATCCTTCCTCTTCCAATTTACAACCCAGTTCTACAAAGTCAACACCAGGAGGGACCCTTTTTATGGTCTGTGCAAGGAAAGCGCACCATGTAGTGACGTCCGGGGCAACTGTTGATTGATGAGAACCCATGGAACCAGGGGGGACAAAACTCATGTTGGATGGGCCAGCTTCAGGAAGTGGAGTGCTCATGACACTCGGCGATGGTGTGAATGCAGTCGGTGCTACTTGCACTGGCTGGAGTTCGGGAGGGGCTTGGTGCTGCATAGGTGCACCCCATGATGGGGGGAAGATGAAGACAGGTTGCGGGATCGAATACACAGGAGGGGCAGCCACAGGTGCTGCTGCTACAGGCTAGTCTGGTGACCAGCCTGTCTATGAGGCAAATACAGGCTCGGGAACTGGGTCTCCTCGAACATTCCCATGAAACCTGTGTGGATAACGTTGGCGGTTTGTGGTCAAGGGTGGCATTGTTTTGTATCTGGTTCATGCTTTGTTAGTAGATGCATGCATAAAAAAAAATGCATATGATTTCAACTGCCCAGAATTTGATGTTGTTGTGGCTGAGCAGATAGCAGACATCGCTGCCCAGATGCATGTAGCAGGATACTGGGGATTCAGACCCCTTCAAATGTGTTTCACACTTCCAGCATGGATGGAGCTTGAGCACAAGCTGCTCTTCTTCTTCTAACTTTTCCATGAGTTCCTTAGCTGGCTTCTTGGAAGTCTTTGTAGCACCCTAGATGCAACATGAGAAAACAGTTAGAAATATGGCAGTGTAGTATGGCTTACCTTGGTGGCACAGTTTGTGGGTGGTGGGCTACCAGATCATTCATCAAATTGAGTGTCTTCAAAGTGTACAATAATACTCTTGAGTTGATGAGTTGATAACTTGCCGCTTGGAAGCCACTGGGGGACAATTAGTGGTCGCATCCTCTTGATAAACATGGCAAATTCTTCATCTGTCTGAATTGACATACATAAAGCCAGCCTTTGACTTCTCTGAGTCTAGTCGATACTGGAGCCACAAGAGTCCAGGGTACCGCAGTCTGAGCTTGTTAGCAATAATGATACAAAGGTCATCAAGAGAGATATAAGATGATATTTGAAATGGTATGTTTGACGTCTTTGATCCCTGTGGACAATTGATGGTGCGCTTGATCTCAAAATCTATGGTAGATAGATAGATTAGCAGTGCCACAGACACAGAAAATAACCATGACTGACCACAGGTAGCCGGATTGTGCTCAGGATCAGGTTTGGGCTCACAAATAGGTGTCTTGCCCTTGAATTTACCCCGCTTTGCTACATTAGTGGTATGTGTTCACTGCTGTGGCTTCACATGAGCTGGATGGACAGCATAGAGTTCTGTCATGTCAACATCATCTTCCAAGTCATCATCAGCAAACTCTGGTCCAACAGATACATCACCAGCAAGCAAGCTGTCCACTTCACCCCACTCCATCTCTCCAACCACCTCTGGATCACCTTCACTGTCCATGAGTGTCATAACTGTGCTTGCAAGCTTGCTCGTGTGACCACAACCATCCTTGATTTCAATATCCATACCCTCATTGAATGAGGCTGGGGAATTTCTGAGGTCAGCTTGAGTGGAGAGCAGCTCATCATCTAGCTCAAGAATGGCTGCAAGAGATGCTGCTCTGGACTCTACTGACTCAACAGGTGGGTGAAATCAGGAAAGGGTGTCAAAATGTAACACCTCTGATCTCCGGTCATCTCTGAGGTCACCCACTGAAACTCCGAGGTCAACGCACACCAAGTCCCTCAACTCCGCTCTGGAGCATCTCAGAGTTGACCGTTCCACTCAGTAAGGTCCCTTTCTTCTTTCAGACCTCATTTATCCTATTCCGGACATTACATCGGAGTTACATCGGAGTTCAAGTGCTCTAATCTCCATCACTATTTAGTCAGTCCGGTTTCATCTTCTCTCCCTCAGTTGTTCTGCCACTCTAGTGCAACACTGAGGTTAGTTCTTTAGCTACACTAGCTCATTCTTTTTACTTATGTCTGTAGTCTGGGTACTTCTACCCCTACCACAGCACACAGATCCTGACAAAGGGGAACCAACTTGCCTCTCTTTGGATGTGGACTGATTCCTCATTGTGGTACCAGCTCGAGAAGGAGGGCGAGGGTGGCTAGGACCAGTAGGAGGTGCATAAAGTTGGGGAGGTTGGATGCTCTGGCTGCCAGTGTGTGCATGAGTGAGTGATTCTCGCATCTCACATACTTCTGAGTGTTTGATACACATGTTGCATGTTGTGGCACTGGGTTCAACAATGCAGTGTATCTTGCATGTATGACAGCCTATGGATGCTCCTTGTTTCACTGTGCAAGTACTGATTGAGCAGTTATATCAAGAATGAAAAACCTACGTGCTACTAGAGCTTGAGAGGATGACGAGTTGGTCCTTTTCTGTTTTTTGGGGGACATTTGGACAAAAGGCAGCATGTTGGAACTCATGTGGAAGTTGAGTTCAAGCAGAAGCAATGAATTATCCTAATGGGTGCCTCATGTAGTGGCTGAGTTAAGGGTATACCTGTGGGTTACACATATTCTATATATACATATTTGAATTGTTCACCTTACACACACTGGTATTGTCAAAACTGGAGGCCTGGGGGCAAGCAATCATCAATGTAAAAAAGCAAGCATGTATATCAGTGTCAATGGCCAATCATGGATAAGCAGTTTGACTGAATATGCAACAATACTGTTATACATGTATACAAGGAGAATGATCAGATGTAGCCACATTCAAAGTACCACCCAAATGAATCCTTGGGTGTGATGGTGTATAACACACAAAGTAGTGTGCAATACACCTCCCAATCCATCATCTTCATCATTGCCATCTGTACATAATCACCATTTCTTCAAAGATGGTACTTCATTGCTGAGAAAGCCAGTTCAATTGGGCTGAAGTCAGGTGAGTATGGTGGTAGAAATTCACAACACATTCCTCTAAAGACAACCAATCTGTTAGATTGATCTATCAAATTAGAGTAGAGACAATGTACCATGAATAAATAAGTTCTTGAATGTCAGGGTGCTTGTGTATCTTGCAGTTATCCATCACAATAACAGAGTTAGGAGCAGGAAATGGTTGCATCTTGTCAAGAAGGTGGGTGATATAGTCAGTGAACATATCTGTGCAAAATGAGCCTTTGACAACACTGCAGTGCAGGATACCATCATCCAGCAAGAGTGTGGGAAGGATTGAGAATCTGTATAACAGATAGTCAGTAATAATTGTCACACAATTGTTCACTTACCTGCAACCACAAACAAAAAATGCTTTTCATTGTGCCATTGTTCCTCTGATGGACCAGGCACAGCCATGATATGTCAAATGGCAGTCAACTGAGCTTTCATCAATAAAGACAAGTTGATTGGCTGCATAGTCACCAATCTGAGTAAGGTACTTGAGACACTTTTCAACAGAACAATTCACTGGAACATGAGCAATCTAAGAAAGGATCAGCGAAAAAATATATAGATATATCTGCAATGGAATCTCACCTTCTTCATTGTAAAACCTGCATGGTGAAGGGTCCTCCATATCATCACATTGGACACTTGAATGCCATGAGATGTCAACATAACTTCTTGAAGTTCATCCAGGTACAGGTCGGGGGCATTCCATACAGTGCACAAAAGAAACTATACAATGATTGATCATATTTGAATTTCTGTGAAGAATAAAATGTACCTCGACGTCATCCTCACTCAGGTGGTGAGTGTTTGGTCTCTCCATTCCCACAGGGTTCTTTTTTCCACCAGTACCAGGGTTGGGGACTGTTCCATGAGTACAAAAGTGGAGCAAAACCCGCTCCACAGTGTGAGTAGAGGTATCCAAGCACATCACAACTTTTTCGTGGTCAAGGAATCTTGAGAGGCAGACTATGGCCATCTGCATTTCAGGTGTCGTCTGGCGGCCAGAGTGCTGAACAAGCTGACCGAATAAAATATACAATATCAAGATATAAGATTTTGAAATTTGACGATATCAACTTCGGACCACTCGGAACATGCTCTCCTGGGTCGTACGAGTTGAACAGTGCAAATACTGAGATGTTTTGAGTAGGTGTCGTGGAGATACAAAGGAATCAAAGTAGGTACGATTTTTGGATGCATTTTCTCATGACGCCAACCTTCCTGAAAAGGACAGTAAATCCGATTACGACAGTCGTGCTGCTAAACTTATAGATGGCGTCTTCCCACCAGCTGAACAAAATCGGTGTGCCACCATCAATGGCAAATAAAGATGTTCAGCACTGTCCACCCTCGCTCCAGTTGGCCCATGAGGCATGGTAGTCGATGCCAGGACATATTGCCAGCTTAGCAGAACCATAAGATAGAAGCTCCGCACCTCATTAATAATCACTACTTGTCGACCCCATGAGATGTTGTTTCGCCATTCCGAGCGCCCCGTGCCGGAATTGCAGTCATGCACAACGTGTAACGTGTATGAGCCCGACGAGCCTCGATCCTCGTGGCCTGATGATCATGATGCCAACTTGAAAGGTTGGAGTTCACAAGGGCCGATTATGGATAATTTTGAACATCATTCAAGGTTTCAAAACCAACTCCCTTAGCGATATCGAACAGTGTCAGTATTGACATGTCGCCAATCGACTCCCGCAGGTGTTGGCTCACAACCTAATTGTGAAGTTGTAGCCACCATGGGGCAAGATGCCTACCGTTGTGGAGGACTCTTTTACGTTGAATTAATATCTGTGTAGTAAGTTCTGTGGGAAAAGTGGCCGTTGGCCCCACCAGTGCCAAGAGCGGTACAGTGCTGAGGGCATGACCTACCATGTGTAACTCAGCGTTACATGAGGCAAACTGTCGATAGACACATCAGCAAATTGTTCAAAATATACTGATGCCCGATAAGGTAATCTGATGTTGCCGCTCACGACAAGTCGAATCTATAATGTCATTCACGCTGTCCGGCCCAGCGGCTGCAATATAACGCCTCGTTGATAAGACCGTTCTTAGGATACATGTAATATATACGGCCTGACGCACACATGTCCTTTGATAGTCGAATATACACCATTCCTAAACTGAACAAGGTAGTCACAGTGAACTCGTGACTTGAAGTCTTGCCATGCTGCTGCCACCACTCAAGTACTCACTTACAGTACTGTTACCACCATGTCCGACTTCAATACGATCACAGCTGTTGTACAAATCTTTGAGAATGAGATAGTTATTGAGCTCCCCCTCAAACATCAAGAAGTGTATCATTACATGCATGCATGTACCACTGGCATATGCTGGTCCTCTGGTATGTGTCAGAACCAGTCTTTATTTCATTTCTTCACATTTCACATTATTCTATTAAGTTCTATACTGTTCCAGAAGATGACATCATAATGATATAATAGCTTAGTAATACCTCATGTTTCCATGTAAGTAGTCAGGTCACATGTACATAACTCATCTTTGATATATTTGTTTCCCTCTCAACGTAGTGGTCTCACTTTGAGGTCATTTTTGAGTGCATCTCACATTATATTGAAGATATCCCCCTTCCAACCCTCTAC
>JBBPTO010001760.1:0-13691 GCA_038094155.1 Pulveroboletus cf. aberrans
CTCCAACATCTTCCCCCGTCTCCACCGTCTCGAGATCGCGGATGACATGGCCACCAGTCACAAAAAGCCCCTCCTCCTCGACCTCAGGCTCTCCTCCTCCTCCTTCCTCGAAGCCGTCGCTATGGATTCGGACAAGTCCCTCTATGCCGTAGAGACCGTCGGCCCATCCACCACCGTTTGGCGCTCGGATCCTTGGGATGGCTCCGCCAAGATCGCCGACATACGCTGGCCCAAGGAGCTCCCCCTCAAAGGCAAGGGCAGGGACAACACACAGGGTCCCACCATACAGATGGACGGCCTTCGCTGGAAAGACTCGACCAGTTTGCTCAAATCGAGCGGTCTCAGCAGGTGCCTCTACTCTCTGTATTTCGTTCTACCTGTTGACTGCTGTCCTAGTTCCCGCAAGTTCTACATACCGTACCACCCACATGCCCTCAAATGGAAGCGGGAAGGGAACGTATACGTGGTACGTGTCTCCGTCCGGATACCCACTCTGTCTGACTCGGTGTTGCAGTGCACGACAGTCACTTGCAAGGGTCCCGTCGCGACCTTGGAGTCTTTTGATAGCGTCGACACAGCTCCCACTCTAAAGGTATTTGAGACCTTGGGCAGCCTCCATCGGTCGGTGCCTCGGCTCGACCATGCGGGTATATCTCTCTTTCTGCTCGACCACCTTTTCATCACTGCCCTGCTGCTCGTCACCGAGCCGGACGATTGGATGACCGTCGCTCGCAACCCTTCCTCCATAGATGGTCCGTCGACCGAGACCCCCTTGTCCTTGAAGGCTTCCACTTTGCCTACCCGGGCCTCCACGCGACAATGGCGAAAGATCATGTACGGGGAGCCGCTGTATCCCACGCTCAAAACGCCGTCGTATGACAAGGGCACTGTCAATCGCGGTGATGATGCCGACATTCTCGACATGTCGGAACCCCCGCAGCTGTCCACGTCGGTGCGCCAATGGCGGAAGATCGTCTACGGCGAACCACTATATCCGTCTTTGCGGCCCCAATCGCTGGTCGGACTTGGCCTTCCTCCGCGACCCAGCACGGCAACCAGTTTTTCATCCGAGTCTGCATATTCCCCTGCAACCCCCTCCTCTGCTCCCTCAGAATTTTACGACGCGCGTTCGCTGTTTGACGACACGGATAGAACCACTCTTCGGAGTGGCGTTGACGCCAGGCGGGTTGGCTCACCCCTAGCACCGTCTTCAGGCACGCTTTCCCCTATGCCATCTTCGGAATGTATACCTCTTTCTTCGTTTCCTAGCACAGCGCCTCGCCGCGAATTACCGTCACCTCCGTCATCTTATCAACCTCCGCCGTCGGTGCAGCCCTGGTTGCACCGCTCCCGTTCATCGCCTAGACTCAGCCACAGCACCCAATCACCGATTTCAGCCGTAGATGATCAAGACGATCCTTCTAATCAGAGTCTGCTCACACGGATATCTGGATGGAATGTACGGCAGCTACCCACACCCCCACAACGGGAATCCCCTCTCCAATCTCCGCACACGCAACCTCCTGTGAGGGGAAAGCGGCTGTCCCAGTCCCACCAACGCACCCTACCGCCGACCCCGTCATCAATGGAGCGATCGATGTCGACCTCGAGCTCTTCTCACGGATACTCACGGTCGCAAGTAGTTTCCCGATCACCGCTCGTCTCGGCTGCTGTTCGATCGATGTCCCCGCAACCAGGACCATCACAGAACGAAGCACCCGGACGAGGTCGGCGGTCACGACCAGAGAAAGACCCGGACCAAGTCATCAATTGGATGCGGAGCATCACACGTGCACACCGCCGGCGCGTCCTCGAAGGGGACGAGGTTTCGGTGGCGACATATGATGACCATGCGTACGAGGCGCCGCCCGCATACAATGCCATCGACTTTTCCACGCCGCCTCAGGCGCGCTCGCCGCCACAAGGCACACGTAATTAAGGACCATAACTGTAACGCTGTTTCGTTTTCACGGGAGCCGGTACCCCCGTTGTCTGTGTTTCATCCTCACATTGTCGCTGATTGTATCGCTGCTCCAACATAATACCGTCTTGCTCACGTTTCGATATTCATTCACCCATCTGTTCTGCATGTTACCTCTCACTTTAAGACCAATTATAGCATACTCGATTTCAACGCGACCTCCCCTGGCTACAGTATAACTTGTCTGTTTCATCCCTCTCGGGTTGATGGTGGCGTCCGATAATGACCAGTCGAGTAATAACGACATCTTGGCCACTTTTTTCTCTCTCGGAGACTGCTTTCTTTATTTCGTTTATTCGGTCGCGGTCCTTGTACCCGCATATAGAGGTTAAAGTAGGGTCCGGGATTCGACGATGCGAACGACCTCGACCTACGTTTGAGCTACGTGATCTCGCGCGTGGGTGTGAGCCGGGCCGGACCGTGGCCGGACCTCTTCGCTCGTCGGAGACCGGATCCGTTCACGACAACACCCACATGATGATGGAGAGCGACGTCAGACGTGAAGCGACGGACGACTCCGGCTCACTGACGGATCCTAGTGCACGACGGGCGTCCGAGTCTCCAGATGGGGATATCCGCGGATCGTTGGTAGTAGTGGTGGTGATGGTGAGTTCAGGACTGATCGTTGATCGTGATGGTGTTATCCCGGGGGGGGGATCATGATCATGACGGCGTCCTCTTTTTTTGGTACCGCTGATGACATACGTACGACGAACGATAGGGCGTATCCGGGACGGGCAAGTCGACGTTGGGCGCGGCGTTGGCCGAACGAACGCACCTCCCGTTTGTGGACGGGGATGATTTGCATCCGCTGGAGAACGTGGCTAAGATGACGAGGGGGGAGCCGTTGGAGGATCGGGATCGGTGGGGGTGGTTGGAACGGATTCGGAGGGTGGCGGTCGAGCGCGTCCGGGCGCAGGTGGGCGTCGTTCGCGGGGACTCGGAGGTGGACCGGACGCGGGCCGGCGGGGTGATCGTTGCGTGTTCGGCGTTGAAGAGGGCGTACAGGGCGGTGTTGCGAGGGGAGGAGGAGGGTGGGGTGGTTCCTGCGTCGCTGTCGACCTGCTTTGTGTATCTCAAGGGCGACCGGGCGGTGTTGATGGGACGTATGCTGGGTCGGCGGGATCATTTCATGAAGGTGGGGATGTTGGAGAGTCAGTTGGACACGCTGGAGAGTCCGGAGGGGGAACCTGGGGTGGTGACGGTGTCGGTGGAGATGTCGACGGAGGAACAGGTCGAGAGGGTCGTTCAGACCTTGTCGTCGTGTTTCGGCGTTTCACCGCCCGTATAGCCACGCGACTCTTGTCCCTCACAAACAACCACACCAGCCACATACATATGCACGATATGGACCACGGCGGACACGACGGGCACGACATGCCCGCGATGTGTGCCATGCACATGCTCTACAATACCCAGATCGTCGACACCTGTATCGTCTTTTCCTCGTGGCACGTCCGCACGCACGCCCAGTTTGCGTTCTCGTTCGTCGCTATCGCGGCCCTGAGCGTGTTCTACGAGTACCTCCGGCTCTTTCAGCGGGATCTGGACGCGAGGATGCTGGAAAAGGCCAACAAGGGCAAGAGGGTCGTCAGTCCCGCGTCGGTCAGCGGGAGGAACACGCCCGAGCGCGGAGAAGCGACGGGCTTGTTGAGCAGCAGGCGGGCGAGGTCTGTCGGGTGAGCGTCGTCGCTACGTTGTCGTCGAGGTGCTGATACTTTTTTTTTTGTCTGTGCCACGTCAGACGAGCGGCGTTGCCGGTGCATTTTCGCGCGTTGCGTGCGGGGTTGTACGGCGCTTCCGTGCTCTTGTCGGCCTTTCTCATGTTGGTGTTCATGACTTACAACGTGCGTCGTTTCGTGTCCTCGGTCGCTCGCGCTCACGTTGGCGTTCAGGCATACCTCATCTTTGCGGTCGTGGCAGGCGCCGCCGTCGGGCACTATTTCTTTAGCGGGTCCGTCGAACCCGACAACAAGGGCATGGCCTGCCACTAGAGTACTTTGGAAAGGTGTCTACGAGTACAAAGCCTATGATTTCATCTCCACGTCTTCGTCCTTTTTCGCCAGATCGTGCGCCTTGAGGAGGGCGTCGATCTCTGCGGGCCTGTATATCTTTGCCTTTGGTTGCTTGGCCGCCTCGTCGTATGTCAACACGGCGAATTCCACTGTGTGAAAGTCTGAGTGTACGAAAACGAGAAAGAGAGAGGGAGAACCGACGTTTCTCGCTGCCCAAGGTGGTGCTGTCCATGGTCCTGCTCATGACCCTGAGGGCGAGACCGATGGCTTCATCGACGGCCACGTCGTCCTTGTATTCTTGTTTGAGCAGGCTCTGCGCCGTGCCGTTGTTGGCGCCGATGCAGGTGGCTTTCCAGCCTGAATAGTTGCCGGAGGGATCGGAGTGATAGAGCTGGAAGCGGTAGTGGGGATCGTATCCCGCGTAGAGCAACGAGACGCCAAAGGGCCGGAGACCTGACGAGAAAGCTGGAGTGGGGGGAGAAGAGAGGCGAGGGACATCGTACCGCCGTACTGGGTGTACCCTTGTTTCATGTCGCAGAGCCGCTGCGCGAGGAGCTCGACGGGAATGTCTTCGTTGTACTGCAGCAGATGCCGCTGTGCGACGGAGCGGGCGTAGTTGACGAGTGAGTTGGCGTCCGAGGTGATCCCTGCGACGCCGCCGATCACGTTTCTGGAATGAGGGTCAGGTTGTGGGGACGTCGATGGAGAGGGGACAGACGAGTTGAGGAGAAACATCTTTTCGCCGGAGCCACCGTATCCGCCGCCTTCTTTTGCGGAGGAGAGGTCGAGAAGTTTACCGGTGACGCGTTTCTCGGCTGCGAGGACGACGCCGTCTTTGGCGAGGACGCCGAGGACGGTGCCAGCGTGGGAGATGGCTTCCATGGCATACTCGACTGGCGGGGGTCACGTCGTGCTCGGAAAAGGACGAGTCGGACGTACTCTGATATAGGCGACCTAGGGGACAGAGGTGAGAAACGGGTCGCGGGGACGATCGTGGACGTACCCTCTGGGGAGAAGATGGTGGTGCGACCTGGAGACGATCGGGTGGGCGAGGTGCGATCTGGAGAAAAAGATCACGCACTGTCATATCGTCTGGCCTGGCGTGGTCGGGCTGATGAGCGGTGGACCGTGCAGCAAGCGGGGGGGACGTACCATGGTGACGCGTACTCGGCAATTACCGATGTCGACTTTGCGATTGACGCCTCTCGGCGCTGGCCAGGAGGTCGGCAGATCCTGTCTCGTGCTGCAACATCGCGGCAAGACCGTCGTCTGTGATGCGGGCATTCATCCGGGCCACGTCGGCATGGCCGCTCTCCCCTTTGTCGACCATCTCGACTGGAGCACCGTCGACGCCGTTCTCATCACCCAGTACGTCGAGATGTCTCGCCCGTCTCGTCGTCTCACCACCCCAGCTTTCATCTCGACCATGTCGGCGCACTGACTTATATCACCGAAAAGGTCGGTCAGACCCGAGTCTTGGACCCGTGCACTCATCCGTCACAGACCACCTTTCGGCAGGGAAACGGCAAAGTGTACATGACACACCCCACGAAGGCGGTCTACAAGCTCGTGATGCAGGACCTTTTCAGCGCCGAGTGCGTCTCCTGCCGTCCCCTCTTCCCTTTCTGACCGCGTCCAGTCTGTCGAGTCTCGGTAGCCTTTTCACAGCCGCGGACGTCGTCCAGTCGCTATCCTCTGTCGTTCCGTTCTCGGTACACGAACAGGTGTCGCCGTGTCCCGGCGTCTCGTTCACGTCTTACCACGCCGGACACGTCCTCGGGGCGTGCATGTACATGATCGACATTCTCGGTCTCAAGATCCTCTACACGGGCGACTACTCGCGCGAGCAAGACCGTCATCTCGTCAGGGCCGAGATCCCGCCGGTTCGTCCAGACGTGCTCGTCGTCGAGAGCACCCACGGGACGCACACGTTCGAGTCGCGGGCGGACAAGGAACTCCGGTTCACATCGCTCGTGCGCGTCATCCTGGGACGCGGCGGACACGTCCTGTTACCCGTCTTTGCGCTCGGAAACGCGCAGGAGCTGTTGCTGGTCCTCGAGGCGTGCTGGGAGGCCCATCCCGAGTTGAGAGCGGTCCCGATCTATTACACGTCTGGACTCGCGCGCAGGTGCATGGCGGCGTATCAGACGTATATTCACGCCATGAACGACGAGGTGCGGGCACGGTTCGCAAAGAGGGACAATCCGTTCGTGTTCAAGTGGGTGGGTCGGATGCGTCGATGACGTCGTGTTCACGGACCGTTATAGACACGTCTCGAGCGTTCCCCCGCAGCGGGGTTGGATGCAGAGAATCGGGCAGGGCCCGCCGTGCGTCGTGCTAGCGAGTCCTGGATTCATGGACTCGGGCAGCAGTCGAGAGCTGCTCGAACAGTGGGCACCGGATGCTCGGAATGGTTTGATCATCACTGGATATTCGATCGACGGCACGATGGCCAAGGTAAGTGGAATGGTAGCATACATTGAAATCTGTATCCTATTGGAATCGAATCACTCTTGTCACGGTAGAGCATTCTGGACGAGCCAGACGAGATTCCGTCGCAAAAGGGGGGACGGATTCCCCGCAAGATGACCGTCGACAACGTCTCGTTTAGCGCGCACGTCGACTATGCTCAAAACTCGGAGTTTATCGAACTGGTCGACGCGGAACACACGGCAAGTGAGGATGGTTTGCGAGTGATCCTGGCGTGACGCCTTTTCAGGTCCTGGTGCACGGGGAAAGGGCGACGATGGGTCGTTTGCGGGCGGCGATGGAGCGCACGGTGTACACGCCAGAGAATCTCGAAACGGTGGAGCTGTCGATCCAGCCTCGACGTGTCGCCAAGGTGGGTGTCGTTTGTGATGTCGCGTCTGGGAGGGTCACGGTCGTGTCAGGTCATCGGGAGGCTTGCGGACGAGATGCCCAAAGAGGGGGACGTCTTGTCTGGGCTGTTGATTTCCAAGGAGAGCTCGTACACGCTCGTGGATGCGCAGGACGTGGAGGTAACGGAGATGACGCAGAAGCAACGGCTGGTGATCGGGGTTGCGTGGGGGATGGTGCGGTGGCATCTCGAGGGCATGTTTGGCATGATCGAGGAGCGCGCGGACGGAGTGCTACGGGTGCGTCATCGCGTGCGGGTGCGGACGATGGCTGATGGCGGCGCAGGTGATGGACGCGGTGAACGTGAGGTACACGGGGGAACACGAGGTGACGCTGGAGTGGTCGTCGGGTGCCAAGGAGGACATGATCGCGGACGCGACGTTGGGCGTGTTGGCGGGGATGGACGAGAGCGCGGCGTCGGTGAACGCTGGGGGCGGGCTCGGGTGGTTCCTGGAGGCGCATTTCGGGGCGGTGGAGACGCGCGGGGACGAGCTGATTGTGCAGGTCGACGGTGCCGAGGCGCGGGTCGGTCAGTCCGTGGTCTGTGCGGACGAGGAGGTGCGGATGCGGGTGGAGCGGGTCGTAGCGACGGGGAGGCGTGTTTGCACGTGTTTGTCTAGTAGTTGAACGCGAACGACATCATGGACGAGTCGCTCAGACCGATTCTCCTGCGCTCGAGCACGCCCGGTATGTCCTCGACCCCCGCCGTCGATCCGCCACGCTCACCCTTTCTAAGCTCCAAACGAAAAAGGTACGCGCACATTCCCCCTCCTCGTCCCCGCTCAGCCGTCTCCAAGTCCTCCTCTACCTCGAGGGTCTCCGCGAATCCCAGTCCATCGACTCTCCCCAATCCTCTGCACTCCCGGACCTCCCCCACCCGTCCTCCAAGCTCAGCGCCCTCGAAAACGACTATGATGACATAGGCTCAAACATCCAGGACGGTCGCAAAACAGAACTCTCCGTCGTGAGTACCCGCCAGCACCCCGGCGCTCCCTCGCTCAGTCCTCCGTAGCACGAGCCCGGTCCCAACGATCCGCCCGGTCCGCGCTACGAATCCTTTGACTCGGGCCCCTCCTTTGGCAACTTGGGCCCGTTTCCCGATCACACATGGGGTCAATCCTGGGAGGTTCGTTCCATGCCGTCTTCCTTTCTCCTTCCTCACCACCTCCCAGTCGGCAGCCAACGGCACCGCATTCACCGGCGCCAGAGTTCCTCTCCCCATTTCTCCTGTCACCCCGCCCTTGCAAATCAACGTCGAGCCCCCCTCCACTCCGAGCGGTTCAAAGTCCCACGCGCGTTCTCAGATCAGCGCCACACAATACAAATCACAAAAGTCTGTCGTTTCCGTCGCCGAGAGTGAATCCCGCGATACCATCACTGCCCGCGGGGTACGTCCTTCTTCGGACTTGCGTTCATCCGTCTCATCTTCTTTTCTCGTAAGCAATCCAAGTCCCCAAGCAAGGCACCAACTCTCCGCAGCAATCATCCAGAAGATCCACCCATGTCTCCCTCCAGACGTTCTCGTGCTGGCTCTAAATCTCAGTCCCGCATCGCCACCGAATACCCTCCTTTGCCTCCCAGCACCATGCTCAGCCCGTCTGGACGCACCAACCAACTTCCCACTTCTCCCCGTTCACATCACCGTGCACCCAGCATATCCCCTTCTGATTCTCCTAGCCAGGCCCCCTTCAAAGCCATGCGCAAAGCGATCGAGGAGCGCGAAAAGCTCGAAAAACTTCGCTCCATAAGCAGCGCCTCTCAAGTCAACGACGAGGCTACAGCCTCGAAACGCAGTCCTACCGTCATCTCTGGGGGTCCCATGTCGCCCTCCCACCACACCCGTCCTTTCTCGCCCTATCGCCACGCGCCCACGACAGAGGATCTTCTCCATGCCGCCACAGCCGCCGCTGCCGCTCAGGTGCAGAAAGCGGCCTCCCAAGTCGGCTCTCAGGTCGGTTCCCAAGTCCACTCCCACGTAAACGGTGGAGGAAGCAAGCTCTCCCACGTGTCACACCACACCCAGCAGTCTCATCATACCCACCGTACTCATCAGTCCCGCCAGACTCGTTCTCAAGCCCCTGTGGACGAGGCCGGTATGGCTACTCCAACCCCTTCGCGCCCTCCCTCTCCCTCCTTTTCGTTGAATGCGGCCGAAGAGGAAATCGTTGCACAGGCCCTCGCGGCGCGCGGCGCCGGCGACCGCACATCGTACGCGCCGAGCACGTTGGAAACAGAGATCGTCAACTCTCATTTCCACGACATGGATCTGTGCATCCTTCTCCATCAGATGGACGATCACAATACCCACGAGGTCGTCAAAAAGGCTCTCCGCAAAGCTGTCCGGCAACGTGTCAAGAAGTTGGGAATGAAGTATGACGCCGAAGTACACGCATTTCATGATTATCCAAGTTTGGCTCGCTTATCGCTCTACAGTCGATCAAGCAATATCGCAAGTCGTTCCACGATCACGATCCGAGCGTCCACCTCGATACCGACTGGGAGCCTACGATTCCGGTAAGCGTGACCTTGGAAGATGTGCTGTCGATGACTGACCGCGTCGTTTAGCAAGAGCCTCCCGAGTGGGCCAAGGAGCTGATCAATGGCATGATCAAGATGCACGAGCGTCTCGACGTCTTGAGCCCCCAGTCTTTCAATGCGTCGATACCCCCCCGCAGCCAGCATTCGTACGCCGAATCGTCTGATTCGCGCCAACAATACCGTGGTGGGGACACCGAGTACACCGAAGGCGACGATCAGTATGGTCAGACGCCCCGCACACAGACGGTCAACATCAACACGCAAGTCACGGGCACAATGGCCGAGTCGATGTACCCTGCCAATGAGACCGAGGTCGTCGGTGAGTGATGGCGTGTGTCTCGTGAGTGCATTGCTCATGCAGGCACAGATGAGGAGTACACCGTGGGCGAGAACAGCACCCGGCGATTTGAGAATCGTACCTTGACCGAGACCCGCGAGTATCTGACCGCGGACCGCGACGATTCACCAGGTCAGCAATTTTTGGAGGAAGAGTTGTACAAGTTGCGGGTCAAACCTGGTGGGAGTCAATCTGCGGTCACACACAAGACGTGGGAGGTCGCTCGGGACGATCAGGAAGAGTTTGAGGAGGGGCACGGCGCGTTTACAGAATCGGGGCTTCCGGAAATTCCAGACAGCGGTAACTTTACGGAACGCCGTGGTCCGTCTCCGCCCTTGCCGGCACTGCCGCAAGAAGCGAGGCGAGATCTCGTTCCTTCGCAAAGCTCGGCCCTGTGGAACTCGGGACACGAATCTGGCGACGTGAACATGGCACCGCCGCCGTGGCAGAGGATTCATCAGCGCTTGTTGAATTGGGCGATCATTTGGCCGATGAGCGAGATCGACGCGGCGCTGACGAGCACGACGCGAGGGCAGCAGGTGGACGAGGTAGCGTTGAGCATCTGGTCGACGCAGACGTACAAGCGATACGTGCGGAGTCGAATGACGGACGTGCCGGGGGGCAAGGTCGATAGGTTGTTCGTTCCGCCCAACATGGCGGACGCGATCAGCACTGCGGTGTTTAACGGGCGACATGGGGATGCGTGTGGGATGTTGAGAGAGCTATGGGCGCCGTTTGGGTTCGATGGATCGCCGAGGTTGATCGTGGTGTTGGCCAAGCATCGGTCGGACGCGAATCATTGGGTCGTCCATCGGTCCGTGGTTCGTTTCGTCGGGGGGGAAGACTTTTAGGATTGACTCGATTTGTAGGTTCTCCTTGCCGGATGGTGCGCTGACGACGTACGATTCGTACCCCGAGCGGACGTTACCCGACGGCCGGGTGAGCGCATTTCGTGTGCGTCCCTTTTCGCTGCTGACCCCGGTTTAGCCCCTCGGCTGGTGGTTTGCGATCCGCGTCGCCTGGCCCGGCGCGATCTACGCCAACCCAGACCACCTGATGCAAAAGATGGTTCGGCTACACCGACCAATGCAGCTCAACATTGACAATTCGGTCGCGGCGGCGGGGATCTGGCGCAACGTGCTCATGGGTTCGAGGGCCGAGCGTAGTCTGGATTTGGAGCGTCTGCGGGACCTGATTCACACCGAGGTCAAGAACTTGAGGCAGCGCAAGATGCAGGGCAAGTTGACGGTCAGTTCTCCCAAGCCGCATTACGAGGACGCGTGAGGTGTGGTTTTTCTGTTTCTGTTTCTGTCCCCTGACGGACGTTGTTGTACAAATTTTCGTTGTGGATGATACCTCGTTGCTGAACGACGGAGATGCTGATATGTGATGTGAGTACATATGCGTATGATAGGATTCGATATGAAAAGAGAATGAGACCGATGTTCAGAGTTCGAGTCTGATTCTACCCAAAGTGTGAGGCATCGAGGCACGAGGGTAGCCACAATGTCAATAGCCCCTAAATGCAGGAATCTTCAGCCACAAGCGCATCTCGACACAGTGCTCAGTCTTCGGACGAGCGTGGGGATTTTCGGCATGCCTTTTCCTTTTCGTGCCGCTACCCAGCTTATCCGAGGCTCCCCCTTTGAGCCTTAAGCTTTCATTGCAAGCACCTTGTTCACCCCAGATTTCCCCCTTGATCAACTCCTGTTGTTCCCTACCTCCTTCCTCTTCCTCACCTCCTCATGGCTGACCCCAATCTTGAAGAGCTGCCCAATTATGAGGCCCTGGTTTGGTGCCCAATGTGAGATGCCAAGAACCACATCAATCATGAGGATGCCATTGCCTTAATGCTTGAGATCTGAGATGACAACAGGGACCATTGCATCACCCTGTGGGAAGAAGACCAGAACAGGCTCCAGCAGATATGACTGGGCAAGCCTGGGGTCCCAGGGCAGGAAGGCCAAAATGGCCCCCAGCCCCCTGCCAGCCCACCTGCTGTGCAGGACCCACACATCCCTAACCTCTGCTCCTTCCACCACCCTGCCACCAACCCAGCTGAAGCAGACAAGAAGAAAGCCAAGATCAGCAACTTCACCCCCAGCTGGCTTTCCCTGAATGTCCTTGTTGAGTGCCCCTCTCAATATGTATGTGCTCCAGAAGATTTCTACATTCAAGTTCATAGAATTATGGTATGTACTTCACACCAGAGGGTTGCAGGGATGCTGCAAGACACCTGTGCTTTGACACAGATGATGCCTTTGGGCATCTCCAGTGCACATGATGTCCTTACCCTTTGCCCAGTCACCTCTGTCAAAGCATCCCAATGTGCATGATCTGACCAAAACTTATCCTTTAGTAAATTCTTACAAGCTCAGTGTGCTTCCTACTTGCACTACATCAAGTATGCAGAATGGCCCAAGAAGCACACAAATGCCCTTGGGGTATTCTTCTGGAAATTTGAGAACCACCCATTACAATGCACCAGTAATGATGACTTAATCCTCCATCAGTAAACCAGCACTAGTCTGTACAGACCCACACAGATTTTTACAGTGTCACAGGCATTACAGCAAGGTACCTAGTAATGCAGAGCTCTACAGTACTGTATTTTTCTATCTGAGTTCAGGATTATATACAATTTTACCTCTTCATTACATCCAAAAAAAGTTATACTTTTTACAAACTAATATACAGTTGGGGCCTACAGTGCAGTTGTCATCATCAAGTGGCCATTGTGTCCTTGTGATGGGTGGCTGTTCTGTTGTTGTTGTCATCATCATGGACATGCCATGAATGCTGTCATGACATGTTGCCACCACTGCCATTGCAACCTTCACATCTCACATTGCTGTCATTGTGGTTGTGTCATGGCCATCACAGTTGTATCATTGCTGTGGTCCCCATCTTGTTCCTTGCACCACCATCATGGTCAGGTCATGGGTGCTGTTGTGATGTGCTGCTGCTGCCACTGTGCTGTGGTCACAGTTGTGACCCCAGGATTGCATTGCCATTGTTGTGATTGCATCATGATCATCACTGTGGTCCCTGTCCCACTACCATCCTGGTGTCACATTGGCCATGACCACCTTGTCCTACCCAGTCATGGTCTGAGCCTCATGGTCACTGCTTGGTTGCTATTATTGTCATTAGCATGTTGGGGTCACAGTTGTGACCTCTGGGCCACACTGTTGTCATTACTGTGTGGTTGTGGCATCTTGCTGTAGTTGTGATCATGGCCATGGTTGTGGTCTGAGTTGTGGACCTGTGCTGACACATTGCAATTGTCATTGTATCTGTTGCCACCTTGTGGTCACCATAGTCATGCTGCTGTAGGAGACTGTAGGCTCCTATGGTGCAATCCCTTATTTTCCCTGATTTCTGAGCCATCTCCAAGGTTGATGAAGTTGTCTTCAGAGCATCCTCCTCAAACTCTGAGTGTCATCCATCCTGTTCCTGGTGTCTGACCATCTGGTGTTCACAGTATCCAAGTCAGGTGAGTTCCAGATTTCTTTTCTTATTATATGTAGAGCCTCAGAGAGTGGGTGGAAGTTCACTGGACCTAATCCCCTCAATCCCTTTATTCATGTAACACATCTCATTCCTTGTTGTCATAGTTTTCTGACAATATGCATAACTTTACCTATGTCCTCTGATATGTACAAAGTTTCAGGTATTCCCAGACTATAAACATTGTAACTTGGACTTTGGTCTGCATTGAATTTTACCATTCAAGTCAAGTCCCACAAGTAATGACCAGCATGAAATCCTAGAAACTCTGAAGCTCAAAAAGGTTGGTTTGTATCAAAATGTAACACCTCTGATCTCCAAGGTCATCCACTACAACTTTGAGGTTGATGCACACCAAGTTCCTCAACTCTGCTCCAGAGCATCTCAGTTGACTGTTCCACTCAGTAAGGTCCCTTTCTTCCTTCGGACCTCA
>JBBPTO010001761.1:0-13684 GCA_038094155.1 Pulveroboletus cf. aberrans
GCCCTCTGGTGGCTGCATTCTTGTCCTTTATATACTATTCTACATGTTTGTATCTATTATAGTCTAATCTAGATGTCCATGAGGAAACCATAAGGATTAGGTGCAGAGGAGGCATGGTGTGGAAGAATGGAAGATGATACATGTGTAGGGTAAGGGTATAAAGTGATGGTAGGGTCATGGGTGATGCATGAAAGACATAAGAATGTTCTAGGAAGGTCTGGAATGCATAGCATGATGTACTGTATGAGTGGAAATGGTTTGCATGATGAAATACAAAGTCTCAGTTGGACTGTTGTGCTTCCAGTGCTTCCGAGGTTCCGGTTCCTGCGCTTCCAAGCTTTTCAAACTTCCAAGTCTGGAAGCATCACTTCTAGTGAGTCAAATATTCTAAGTATGGTCGAAAGTGTCGGAAGGGTCAAAAATGTCGGAAGGGGTGTGAAAGTGACTGTAACAGTGTCAGGACCATTGTGGACATAGCAAGTGGTGGCGCCGGTCAGGTAGATGGTGTGGAAACCAATCTGGGTCAGTTGCTCAATGGAGATGATGGGATGTGGAAGCTCTGGAACATGCAGGACATTTTTGAGTGAGATGGTGTGGGTGGTGCCTCAGACCATGGAGTGGAGTTGTATAGTGCTGGTGCTGACAGCGTGTGCAGTGAAACCATCTCTGAGTCAGATCGGATGAGGCGGGAGGAGAATGGAGTATGTGTGAAAGGTGCTGCAGTGTGGTACCATGTGTGAGATGGCACTAGAGTTGATGACTGCACTGTGTTTGATGTCAGTTATGATCTTAGACATGACATGAGCGCGAGCAGTGCGAGATTGCAGTAGAGGGGCTTTGGAGTGTACCTTGACCCGCTCCAGAGTTATGGAGTTGTTCTCTGGAGTTGTTGCCTTGTGTGGGCGAAGGAGATGGGCTTCAATAAAGATGTTCGCCCTCTCTGGAGCTGCAGAGATGTGCTCCAAGCTTCTTGCCTTGTGAGGGAGAGAGGCCTGAGCCAGTGCATTGGCCTTCTCCAGAGTTGTGGAGCTCCAGTCTGAAGTTGTCATGTATGTGCATTTTCTCTGTGTGAGAGTCAGCTTCCAACTCTTGTAGGCACAGCAGTCCTTTGTGTCATGGCCTGCACTTTCATGATGTTCACACCACTGGGACAGCTTGCTGGGGCAGTCAGCACAGTTGGTGCAGTCAGTGCAGTCAGAGCACTTGGAGCATCCGGAGTGCAGAGAGGACTTGGCTGCAGAGTTGGAGTGCTCTGGATGTGAGGCATGTGGAGCATTGGAGGAGTGGGGACTGGAGTTGGAAGGGTGTGGTTGAAAGAGACACTGAGTCTCAGGTGAATATATGGTGATATAAGAGTCGGCTGGGAATGATGAGTGTTTGGCCTCGGAGGCCTGCAGAGAAACACTCTGGGTACTTCTGGACGTTCTTCCTCTTTCTCCTCCTCCGGAGCATTGCCCAGAGTGTGATTCTGTGTGTTGGTCCTGCTGGGCTGTGGAGCTACCAGCAGAGTGGCTGGAGTGGCCAGAGGTGTAACCTTGAGGGAATGTGGGGCGATGTCAGAGTTGCCTAGAGTTGTTGGACAAGTGGCCTCAGGGACTCATGGAGGAGTGCTCTGGACCACTCCAGATGTTACTTCTCCTCCTCCGGAGTGGTGTCCAGAGTTGGAGTCGCAAAGCTGCTTAGACCATACCATGTTGAAGTGATTGGCGGAGGTATCAGAGTCTTCAGAGGGTGCGAGTGCACATTTGAAAGTGCCTGCAGGAGATGGGGAATGGTGAGAGGCCAAGTGTGCTTGCAGGGGAGCACTGTGGACATTTCCAGATGTTTCTCCTTCTCCTTCTCTGGAGTGGTGTCCAGAGTGGGACTTTGTGAGCCATTCGTGCCGTGCTGCATTGGAGCAGCTGGCAGAGGTGGCAGAGTCCTCGGAGGATTTGAGTGCAGGTGTAGAGATACCTGCGGAATGTGTGCCAGAGATGTCGGAGGTGTCACAGACCTGTAAAGGAGTGCTTCAGGCAGGTCCAGGTAATGCTCCTCCTCCTCCTCCTGGGCATTGCCCAGAGTGAGACTTCATCAGCTGAGCTTTGTTAGAGTGGTCAGTGGAAATCCTGGAGGCCTTAGAAGTGTCGGAGGTCCACAGCGGGTTGCTTTGGACAGCTCTGGGTATGTCTCCTCCTCCTCCTTCAGAGCATTGTCCAAAGAAGGATTTTGTGATCTGGGTGCGCTGTGTGGTGTTGGAGTGGCCAGCAGAGATGTTGGAGGGTGCAGAGATCCTGGAGTGGGTGTGAGTGGGCTTGGATTTGTGGCTCAAGGCCTTGTGGAGTTTTAGAAGGGCAGTGTAGATTGCCTTGGAGGTGATGTATTCCTGTGTTAGAAGCAGGAGGTCGTCAGATATGTGATCCACAATTATTCTGAATGCTAGATTGTCGTGTTCTGTCCACATGTCAATGTCAGAAGAGGCATTTTCGGAGATAGCACTGGAGTTGGTAGGAGTTGGGTTGGACCCAAGGACGACAGTGAGGAGGTTTTGGCAGCAAAGGATCTTGGTGATCCGGAGTTTCCAAATATGGAAATTTGAGGGGCCTGTGAGAACAGGACAGTTGAGAGTGGTGGTTGTGTTATCTGATGGCATAATGTCAGGAACCGGAGTTAAGTGATATTGTGTGGCATCACAGGGCTGAAGAGAAGATGTCGGAGTAATGTTATAGTTAGTCTGAAGTTGTCCAGAGTTAAGCGAGGTGCTTGGGGTCAAACTGAAAAGTTTTCAGGTGCTGGCAGGGCTCATAACCTGTCAGAAACTGTGTGCTATGGAGGGGTAGAGATACCAATATAGGAGACTCAAGCTCCCTACAGTGAGATTCCTACTTTCTTTGAGTATTCATCCATCCTCTGAGATACTCTGAAGTCCTCCGCCACTCCTCCAAAACTTAACAGTCACAGTTTGTCTTCCTGAGTCGGAACTCCAATATCCGGAGGACCGGACCTTTGTTCCCACGCTCCGGACGAGTCATCCGTGAGTCGGAGTTGTGTTTCCTTATCAGGATATTACTTTATTTAGTGTCTACATTCATTTCTTTGTATTTTCTTTTGATTCACAGTCTCGGGAATACCCAGACTTAAAACTTTGTACATAAAACTTAGTTCTAGAAGTCAATTACCACCATCGAGCATCAGTTCTAAGTCTCCGAAGTCGATTTCCTTTATTTCCCTTCAGCTCCAGTCAAGTCCTGCAACTCCTGACAACTTCTGACAACTCCATAGTTGATTTCTTAGCCCTACCGAATGGGGAGGAATCAGACTCTCATTTTCCAGCTCTCTCAGGACATCAGTGAGCTATCCACATTCGCCCTCACCCTTTTTATTTCTCTCTTTGCAATCCCCTGGGTCAAGAACTACACTCACACCCTTTTCATTAGCTTAGGAGTTCCACTTCAGAGTTCCTAGGAGTTTTACACCATGGTGTCAAGAAGACCTGTTTGGGCACCTGTATTGCTGTCAGGTGTCATCAGGTGTTCCACAGCTTACACTTCAGTCAGAACGAGCAGGCAAGAACAAAGACTCATGACAAAACCACAACACGAATGTTCAAGATGATGTAGTGGTAAGTGAGGACATTGAAATATGATGTTGCAGGGTCCAGGGGTAACCCAACCATTCTATACGTTCACAGAGAGCCCCATGTTCCCAAGCCAGACAACCCCATTTGCCCTAACTTCCATCAAATCCTGTGGACAGCAATTGCTAGTGGGTCCCTCATACTTGTTATGTTGGCACCAGATGCTCTGTCTTCCAGCCATGAGACTGGAGGACGATGAGGTCCATTTTGGAAGGAACACACATCAGTAAATTCACCATTTACTTTTTCAGGCTTTTGCAGTGCTTTCTCAGCTTTCAAAAGCAATCACTGATAGCTGAAAAGCACCAGGGCAAAAGCTCCAAAAAGCGCAGTTAAAGCTCTCCATTAAGCCGAAAAGCATCTGAGTTCGCTGCAGAGCCAAAAAGCACTAACTTGACACAAACAAGACAATTCACTGGAGTACATCCATGCACTCACCTCCATTATTCAGGTTGTCTATCCCACCTTTGACAGTGTCGATGAGATCAGGGGTGTTCCTATCTATGGGTTGGTAATTTCTTATGTCTGCCTTCATGTGCACCATGCTGTGGTAACCATGGCAAATTATGCCCTTTTTTTCATTGACAGGCAATTCAACGTCTACAACACTGGAGGAACGGGTTTGGCACTGCTGCAGTCTCCATTGTGAAAGCATACCTATGTCAGAGCACACCACCTCAATTTACTGTGAAGGAATTTGTGTCATTGCTGCTTGACAACTGAGCGTTTGCTTATGCTGAATTTGAGTATACTGACAAAACCAAAGCTTTCCATTTCCCCCTCATTATCAGTGTACTCGGCATCGTGCACATCCAACAATGGGTGGGCTGGACTAACATTCCTGGCCTGAACCTTCATGAGAAATCAGAGCATGGCATGAAAGGAGCACTTGCCATGTGCACTGCTACGGTAATATCTTGCATCACATGTGGCTGACAAGCTGACACTCAGGCACTGTTTTCAGGTTGAATGGGCCCTCCAGTTGGCTGCAAGTGGACACCTACTACAGGACATACTAGATGGCAAGGGGCCTGTGGGAAAGTTATCAATGAAAGATGTGGAGTTTTCACAGCAAAACTGGGGTGGGCCAACCCTCACTTACTTCAACTCCATCACCAGTCATAGCAATGACATTCTTGAAGAGATTACTGTGCAGGCACTCTATTACCACTGAGACAACCATGACAACTATTGAAGGTAGATGGAGAACTCGAGCAAGACCCCCGAGCTCAGATGTGTAAGCCTGTCTCGCCATTGACTTCAGTAGTCTATTTGTGCATTTCATACTGATTTTTGACTCGTTTAGAATCCACCGGCACCATTGCCCTTAGATTCCCCACATTCGCTCCCAACTACATTCCTGGGCCACCACTGGCAGCCAAGTCGCTGTGGCACATTCTCTGTTCTCCATCCATTTTTTTCATTTCTTCATTGGTTCATTCTCCTAGATTTGGCGGCCAATCAAATCATTCCCCGTTCGCATGTGGCCACTTTGCTTTTAGATACCTTTTCCCTCGCTTTCACTGCTTTTTGCTTACTTTCACTCAGCTTTCGTATGTACCACGTGCTTTCGAATAGAATTTGGTTGCTTTGTGATCACAAAAGCTACAGAAAAGCAACGGAAAAGCAGCTTTCGGCATGCTTTCGACATGCTTTTGACAAAGGGATCTACTTAAAAAAGCACTATTTTGCTTTTCGGGTCGACGTAAGCGAGGCGCGAAAAGCGGCCAAAAAGCTTGTAAAAGCTTACAAAAGCAACTGGTGATTTTACTGATGCAGACACTAGCGGCCGAAAAGGAGGAAGGAACAGAGCCGCAAAACACATAATGAGAATGAACTTTCAGGATATTGGGTATGTCGTTGGAACACGGCGTTGTAGTAGTCCCAACGACAACCAGCCCCTTTCATACGTTTAGTGTGGGCGGTCCAAGGGTGGCCGTGTCTGACGTCACTCACATTCCATCCCTTGCTGATCTTCGTGCGAAAAATTGATGGCAGCTTGTTACTCGTCTCTCAACTTTTTAGTGTCCACTGAGGCCCTTCTGATTCCACCCACCATTTGTTACAACGACCTACTATTGTCACCGACGATGCTGGGAGTATCCAAGATCACTCATGCAACCGAACGATGGTTAGAGATCTGCCGACAACAACAGGTGGACGCATGGAACGGAGACAGTGGTAAATGGCTCGTCCAGAAGCGTGTGGACGCCTGGCTCACCTTTTCAAGATAGCCTCATCCCCGATTGTTCCAGTGTAAGATTGTTGCGAACTTGAATCATCCTTCGTCCGGTTGAACCGCCTAGTCTTGGCGGTGACTCGAAGACGGAACTGACCAGTCCTTTTCTGGTGTCATTGAGGATGGCATATATTCACATATTTAGTCTTTCAGGGCATCATGATAAACAACCTCAGCGGTAAAGACTAATATAACTCGTTGTTGCTACAGAACTGACAGGTAGGTCCCATTTCAACCCCATTCTTTTCGATCATTTGAATTCCAAGACACGACTGAGAAGACATTTATAGAATCAGTCAATAATTGTCCGTCTCGCATGTGACCGATGAACGTTCGACCGTTATATAAGCGATTATATCCATCATTCCGTTAACCACCCTTCCATTGCCTCGTTGAAAACATGATTACCCCGATTCTTTTTTTGGAAAACAACCATACAATATCACGCCAAGACTCTGGTAAGTATTTGAAAGGACGGTCCATCGAATTATACTCACTTTTCGGGAGTTAAGATGTTGGCATCTACTTGTGTGCTTTGGCTCGGTGAAGATGAACTGCCCTCCCGGGCCCCGTCCAACCTATGGCAGGTAGGGAATCTATTTTGCAGCAATCCCCGTTGTCCGTGCCAAAGGCACAAGGGGTACAAGCTCTGGAGAATGCCCCACAGGCGAGAACGGATAAGAGGAAGAACGTAATATCCATGTTAAAGATGAGGTTGTAGGCTTCCCGTGTGTAGGTGAGAACGTTGAATGTGGCGGTTCAACGATCAACCACCCTTTTTATATACAGTGTGGCGTCATTCCTACGTGTTTCGCCTCGTCACTGACTTGTGAACCCGACCACCGTAACTAGAGAGGGTTTTGAACTCCCTAGGAGGCCCCTGAGGTTTCCGAAGCATCAATTGAGGCAGTACAAAACATCCGGCGTCAAGTCAATCGGATGTCATGCCTGACATTACGCCCACATTTTCTCACGGATTGTACCGCTACTAGTGTCTTGGCAGTACTTGGGTCTACCACTGGATTGGGCACTAGCAAGTAGTCCAACAGTGTTCACCAATGGTGGTACAGTGTTTAAGTGCAGCTCTCCATGATGGGCGAGTGGAGATTGACAGAACCAGTCAATTGCGTCCGTCGTGTCCTCGAGTTCAGCTGGTGCCGACCGTTGGCAACCCTATGATACACTTGATATGTGTCTTAGTTGACACACCTCTGCCTCGACTGACATGTTCACGAATTTCATGGTAAAGGAATGTAAGCACTTGACAGAATCTGGAATTGTTGATAACACTTAGTAGTACCGGCAATACCCACCCAAGAACTGTCATCGATCGCATGGACGGTTCGCACGAAATGCCATTGCGTACAGGTTCGGAACGAGGTTCGGACCATGTTCTTGAGACACGTTTCACAACTGAGTTTCCTGTCCACAGGTGGCTTCACCTCTTGACAAGGCTATCGACAGCTAGCGTGGTGCTGATTCGAACGGCGACTCGGAGTAAAACGATCTGGACGCAGAAGTCCGTCATGACCCGATGGTGATTCGTAAATACTACGAATCGGGATATTCATCACTGACAGTTTCTTAGACCGGTGATAGGTAATTCACTCGTATCGTGCGGTTCACGACACTTCCAGATCTTCACGAGACCCTCCATGATACTAACCCCGTTGATGTGCAGCATCCGCGACCACTCTCGTTTCCATCGCTCCCATCTCTGTGAAACATTTTTCCTATGCGCAATGCCAACAAGCCCTGGTTTGTCTGCATCATGTGGCCCTTAACTGACTGTCTCTGAGGGAATGTGGCACCCTCGGTGCCTCATGAGTACCATCTACTACAGAACTGACATGTGCCACCCATTTGGCCATCCACGGTGCAATAATTCTTACGCTCTCCGACACGTACCTTTCTCCAGCACAAATCTGGTATATTTGATTTCAGGACATAACTGAGAAGAACACTTGGTATACAGACAACTGTCCGTCCCATGTGTGACCCAATCACCATGATACCAGTGAGTATAACCCTCTAGTCCTGAAATACAGCTTTACCACTCCATTGAAAAAACAAGTGTGATTCCTGTTAGACTGAAAATTCTACATTGGTGAGGATTTGGAAACATCCTTCACCAAGTAAATTGGTTCCACTCACATATTGGGAGATGAAGATTTATTACTTACAGGTCCTTTGGTTACATCAGCGAAGCTGTCTCTGCCATCAGATTCAGCTTGACATCCATTCTGAATCCCTTGCAGCAGTGCCTCTTTGGCAAGTGCTTAACTTGAAGGGATATAGATAGGTAGAGGTGCAGACAGGGGGAATGTACTGCCAGCAATTAGGGCAAGAGCAAGACTACATGTGCATGTTGTATAGGCTCACATATAGGTGAAGATAACATTGTGGTGGTTTGACAATATTCCACTTCCAGTTTTTTGCTTGATGCATATCAAAACTAAGTAAATGGCAGAAGTGCCCACTCAGCTGCTGCCCAGAAGTGGCAAAAACAACTGAGGGAGTTCACAGAACAAAGAATAAACTAAATACCTATGGGTGGAGGCATGATTGCACCTTCCCCAGTGATCTCCAACTTACTCTAACCAGGATAAGTTGGGTTGTGTAGCTATCAGTCAAGATGAAACAAGAAAATAATGAGGCAGCATATCAAAGGAAACAGCAATGTCAAAGAGATGTAATGTTGAGATTCCATGAATTGAACACAAGGTCTTGTGCTCTGTTAATACAGGCAGACCATAGTGCCAATACACTATTCATGTTACTAAAGACACAGGTCAAGTATGAAGCTTGGCTGTGCATCAGTCAAACCTAATTAAAGTGTAAATCTAATTACACTTAGGATTGATCACATGACAATCTAGATGTAGTCTTTATGACTCAGCTATGATGTCATTGGTCTGGAGTACTCTTAGCTCCACAACTGCTGTGTTGGATTGACCCAGACTCAACCCCACTTATTTCAAATAAGTGGAGTAGCATGAGAGATCCTCTGATATCATTCTGACATCATCAACCTTGTTCTAGCTACATCACACACAAGTACATACAGGTTCCTGAATGTATTGAAAATTGATAGGCACTGTGATGTAGTTAATAACAAGATTCAGTTCTGTCAGAGTTGTGTTGTGGGACCTTGGCTTTACCTTACATGATGCACTCTTGTTCCAAGTCTTGGTTGTTGGTCCTGTATTTGTTGGAGGTTTGGAGATTCAGAGTTAAGTGATCTAGACTCAAAGAAGAGCAAGGATATCCATCAGACTTTGGCAGAGAGCTGAGTGTCAAGCTAAGTTGAGAAGAGAACATCGAGTGCTCAATTTGATATTATGAGTGGATATGTACAGTGAAGATGGTATGATATATATACTATGGAGTGTATCAGATTTGTAACAGAGTCATAAGGATGACTAATAGAATGGAGGTTGGGAAACTATGAACCAGAGCTGCACAGGGATGGAGGAAGGTACAGAGCATTGTATATCCACAGGTCTTAAGTGGAGAGATGCATAATGGGTGTAAATGCACCAGAGGAATGAGCAGAGTTGGTGCTTAAAGGACTAGAGTAGTCATGAATATGACAGGATCCCCATCTCAGGGCCTGAACCCCTGAAGGCTGTTAGGACAATACAGAGTTGGTCAGCTTTGAAGTTTGAAAGAGGATATAAAGTCTTAGCAGAGATGGAACATGGTTTGATTTCAAACCACTACCATGTTCAATATTGACAACATCAGAACTTGGCTCAACATGCATCTTGTGGAGTTCAAAGATGATGATGACACAATGTGAATAGTGAAGGCCACCAAGTGGAGGAGGTGGATGAAAGTGAAGAGGAAAGAGTAGGTGTGCTGAAAGGCAGAGGTGGTGGAGTGCTGAAGGGCAGAGGTGAAGGCACAGAGGGTGGCAGAGGAGTCTGCAAGGATAGCAGAGGAAGCCACAAGGAGGGTGGCCAAGGAGGCTCAGAAATTGGTGAGTGCATGAGTCATTGGCACAGAGGTAACTGACTCAGAGAGTGACAGATGTAGGTGGGGAAGAGCTCCAGAAAGGAAAAGGAGTGGGCAAATGCCCTTGTGGAGTACCAGAGGTGTGAGAAGCAGAGTATCAACTGTGAGCTCAGGACTGGAAAGTCCACCTCATGCATGACATGTCAAGCTGCCAAGGTGAAGTGTGAGAAGTGAAGAGATGTCAACTGATCTAGACTGCTATAGATCTCTGGATAGGAAACTAGCAGGTCAGTTATGCAAAGAAAGAAAATGAAGGAATGGAATGATTGATTCATCCCAGGGAGAATCTATAGGATAACACTCCACAGAAGAGAACCACAGGACTTACAGGAGGCAAAAGAAGGATGATCTGGAAGAGCTCCTAACATTTCAGACACAGCTGATGAGCACAGGACTTGATTCATTACACATCAGGAGAGAAGAATGAAGATGATCACAGACACAGCTGAATCAATGATAATGAAGAACTGAGCTCAAGATAGATGGATTTTCCCATGCTGTGTGCAAAACACAACTTTTATAGTCTGTGCACACCTGAGACTCTAAATACATGTAAACAGCATGACCAGATTGAAAACCAGATGATCAGATCAACCTATTTGGTGACCAGATCAATGAAACCAGATCAATAGGATGTACAAATGAAATTGTCTCGTGTAGTAAAATGAAGGTTTGACTTATCAATTGGTGATGGATGAGGATGGATCAGACCAGATATGAACTTGATGGTACAGGATATGACAAATACAATGACAGAGAACTACCATTTCCTACAGTGGCTCAAAGAGGAGAGGGTGGAATGGAAATGGAAGAAGAAGGCAGAGTGGTTGGAGCATTCCTGAAAGAAGGCATGTATGGAGGGTAAGGCAGAGAAGTCATAGGGCAAGGCAGATATAAGTGCAGTCACTGGCAATCCACTAGATCCAATCTCCAGTCAGGGGCCTAAATGAGTGCCTGGACATGCAGAACTGTTACATCTGATCTTAATGAGGGCAGGCATAGAACCTTTGGGGCTTTGGACTTAACCATGGACAAGAGTGACAGTGCTTGACAAAAGCAGAATATCTGACAGAGGGCCTTCCTACTAATGAGGTTTGGTGATGAAGGGTGCTACCAAGCTAACAGTGGATGAGGAGTCAGTCTGAAAGCTGATGACAAGGGATACTACTGAGTTAATGGTGGATGAGAAGTCTGCCTCCAATTGAAGACAGATGATGAGGGCTTCCCACTTAAGGGTGGTTGGTGAGGAGACCTCTAGGTGAGGTCAATGATGAAGACTTCCCACTAAAGGGTGGTTTTCAGCAGCTAGAGCAAGAAGGTATTGAGGCTACCCTTAGGCCTGTATCGCAGAATGGAAACACTGATGCATTTCAGAGGTAGTGATACAGGAAAGAGATAGGTAAAAGTAAAAGGTAAAAGGTAACACTAGACTGGAGACTACATGAGCAATGATGTGGGTTTATCTACATGAAGGAGTTTAGGGTAGGCATAGAATGTGATGGAATATGATGAAAGGAATTGCTGACAAGGCAAGTGGAATCACATGAAATGTAATAGAAGTGGATGATGAGTCATGGTATCATAGTCAGTGATGAAGAGAAAAGAACATCCAGATTGGGACTTATACCCATGCATATGTAAGCAATAAAGAGTAAAAGGGATCAATTGTAACATTACCCCCTTAGGAGAGTTGAAGTCACCATACTTCAAAAGTCTTGATACTCCCCATAGGGTTCTCTGGTCATGTTGGACATAGCAGCATCATTGAACTGGTAGTGGTTCTGTATTTCATCCAGGGGTGGGGCCTTGATGGTGGTCATCTGTAGGGATTTGGGGCAATGTCTGGGGGTGAAATGGACAGTTCATCATATATGCTGGTGCATAGGACTTGATGACAGAGTTCCTCTGGATGATGACAAGGATGATTAACAGGATGTGGGTGTGGAGAAGGGAGAGGGCCTTAGAGTAGGGCATTAAACAGGGCATTCCCACTGGTTGTGGCCAGGGGCCCATCGAATGCAAGTAGGGTACTGGTAGCTGGGGCATTGATCTCAACAGTACCTGAGGCAGTGGCAAAGATAGCAACTCTGCATGTAATGGGGGTTGCTCAGAGTAAGAATGATTTCACCCAGGTCTTCATGATGGTGAAGTTCTGCTTGGCTCATAGAGTGGATAGCATCCTCATTGAGTGGGAAAGAGAATGCTGATGGGGTGGATGATGTGGAGGATGTGAAGGTGGTGGTTGACAAAGTGGGGATAGGGGTAGGAGGAGAAACCAGGATAGGAACTGGGAGAAGTTCCATGAGTTTGATGTTGATTTTAGCCAGATAACAGTCAAGGTCTGCCAGGAACTCTCCTAACTCCAGCTGGTGGGTGAGGATATCAAGTTCAAGGTTGGCCTCACTCAGAATTGCAGTGGCAGTGGGATGACATAGGAAGTTGAGGTGACCAACCTACCATAAGAGGTGAGTTAGGTAGTAGAGGGGGCAGCCCATGTCTAAGTGGGTGCTAATGGTAATGGCCATATGTCTGTTGTAGATGTGGTCACAATGTTTGGAAATATAGGTGTGTGGGATGGTGGTGAACCTGAGTTGGTGAGCATGGATGGGGAGGTCTACAGTGCAGATGGGGTGCAAGGGGGAGTTCCTAGGGATCTCTACTAGTGGTGCATGGAAAGGGGAATTGGAGGGAAGGCTTTCCCAGCCTGCATCTGCAAAGGTGGGAAAAGGGGAACAATTTTCAGTGGTTGGCTTGACAAAGGTGGAGGTCTTGGAGAGGGTCTCTTCTAAAGTGGAGATGATGGACAGGAAGTCAATGATGGAGATGGGGTTTTCTTTGATGTCAATGGCAGCGAAGGCAACATTGCAGAGGGAAGACATAGACATGTTTTTGAGGGGGTAGTGGTGGTGTTGCTGAGAGGAAAGTGGATGTGTGACAGTTTTTATATTCTTTTAGGGCAGACTTTGAATGCTTTAGATTTTTCTCAGGTTTCCATGAGTCTTCTTCAGTAGAAGATTCTTCCCATCAGATCAAGAAGTGCTGGTCAGACAGTGTTCCTTTATAATGTAAGATCTTTTCAATTTTGTATTCTTCCAGACCTTCTACTAGTTCCAGGGGTGGTCTCATGAAATTGGGGCCATGTACAGTGTTTTCATGATAGAGTAATAAGAGGGAAGTATGGAAGATGGGGTGAATTTTCCAGGTGTATGGGAGTTTTAGGTGGTATGTGATGGGGGAGAGGACTTCTGTGATGGGAAAGGGTCCTTCCCATTTTGGGGTGAACTTGGAATTTACTATGTTCTGTTTGAGGTTGCTGGCCTCCAGCCAGATCTTGTCTCCTTTGATGAATGGCTGGAACTTGAATGTTGTAGGGAACGGTAGTTCCCTGTTTTCATATCCAGCATATCTGGCATATCCTGCACAATCTGGTTCCTCATATCCAATCTGATCCATCCTTGTCTGTCACCCATTGGTAAGTCAGACCTTCATTTCACTACACCAGACACTTTCGTTTGTACATCCAGTCAATCCAGTTCCATCGATCCAGTCACCAGATATATTGATCTGATGATCTGGTTTTCAATCTGGTTGTGCTCTTTACATGTATTTAGAGTCTCAGGTGTGCCCAGACTATAAAAGTTGTGTTTCGCTGTTAAGACCGGAACATCCTCCGCTCAAACTCCGGTCGGAGATCGGAGGTCAAGGGGGAACGAACACCGGAGGTGGTCGGACATCCGGAGGGTCGCGTCCGGAGGAGTGAAGGCTTGACGCAGGACTTATGTGTCGCGTCTTCGCACTGTCACGGCCTTCGTTGG
>JBBPTO010001762.1:0-13670 GCA_038094155.1 Pulveroboletus cf. aberrans
GAACAGGCACTTAAGGACTAGTCTATGTCTTTGCATCATCACCAATGAAATCGTTCATCAAGGACAAATCTACAAATGACAATGATTATGTATTTTTGCAGGAGTGACAACTGCCTGCTTTTGCAAAATGTGATGCAGTAAGGAGGGTGGCCATTGGCAGCCATTGTTGCCACCAGTTGTCAATTGACTTTGTCATCCTGCCTCTTCTTCTTCTTGTCCTGTTTCTTCTGCCATGATTCATACCATGGTGGTCTAGCGTAGATATGCTGTACAGAAGCTAAGCATATGAAGAGAGGGAGGGATTTCCATTACTCATAGTTTTGATTGGTAACTTCTTCTGAGCCTTCCTCGATGCATGAATAGTGGCGATTTCCCAGTCTGCTTGCAGTTTGTTGTCTGTGCAGGCAGCAATGGTGATGGGGTAGATTTGCTATATGAGTATTAAGTGAAAGTCATAACAAAAGATGGGATTCACTCACACACTGAGCTGGCAGTCTTTTCTCTGCCTTTTTCGCCACTTGTGCACCTGCAAGAACCCAGTACTCATACAGTTCTTGGTCTGTCACAAGGGAGCAGCCAGAACGTTCGCCATTCCCAGAGTTAGTTGTGAAGGAGATTAAGGTGAGGTGAGACATGATAGCAAGAATTACTGAGAACGGCACAAGTATTTGGGTGGTCATGGTTCGGCGAGGCTATAAGGCCATTCACCAAACAATAGTCAGAAACCTAATTCAATGAACAATAAATGGGAATTCCTGGCCGAACATTCGGTTTCAGATTGTATGACTATTATGGCAACTCTGTGAACAACAGGTAGAGATTTTCATATCTGACCCACTAAGCAGTAGATTTGACAGGAATATCATATCCATTGTGCCATTGTGCCGCTGCCATGACTCTTGCCCTGCAGCCTTCATGGCATCATCCACCTTGCTTTAGTGCCTTCACATGCCCTTGCACAACTACCTCGCCTGGCTTGCTGTTCCACACACTCCCATGTTTTCTTGCACCACTGACTTTGCTGAAGCTTTTCCCTCATCTACCTTGCCCTCCTTCTATCCACCTCACCGTCTTCATCCCCCCCTTTCCCCTGACATTCCATCATATATTATAGGTATCATCCTCATTCTTTGTGTGTGCTGGTATCTATCATGTTTTGTCTATTCTAACATCTGACATACTGCTTTGGCAGCTACAGGACAGGCTACGAGTGCTGCATGCACTGGTGAACCTGATACACCTTCATGGTGTTCACCTCGACCTTTGCCCTTCCACCTTTGTGCTCTCATCCAACTTCCAACCTCCATGCTCATCCTTGCCTGCTCTCTGTTGCACCATCATTTTCTGCCCAACTCGCCAGCATGCCACCCATGTTGCAGTATTATGACGACGATGTCGATGACATGACAGTTACCACTGCATGATCATCATGTTATCGTCATTGTCATTGTAATCTGAGTCTTGTCATGCCATCTGTCACATTACAGCCAGGTATTACTACCATGGGTTATGAGTGATTAGGGTACCACAGACAACACAGCTACCGGTGAGGATAACACAACAAGATAGCTACCTGGAGAAAGAGGCATCGAGGAGATGTGCCAATCGGCATAGCAGGTGGCTGAGGGGGATCAGTTAGTTAAATTAGATGGTGAGACAGATGACAAATGGTGAACTGATAGGTGAAGGGGCTGATGGAGTGTATCAGTGGGTCGGCAAAAGGTACATAGATGGCATGGGTCAGCTGGCAATATGGAAGACAAAGAGAGGATCAGCCGTCCAGTGAAGGGATGGCAGAGAGAACAACCAAGCAGGTGAAACATGTGTGTGACATGGAAGACAGGTAAGAAGACACAGAGGACGGGCCAGCAGGTGAAGATTGGGGGTAAGGGCTGATCAGTAAGGGGGATGTCAGAGAGAACAGGCCAGTCAGCGAAACTTGCACTGTAGGGATGGGCCCACAGGTGAGATGAAGACCAGCATGCTTGGATCAGACATTGGCCTGTCAGTGTTCGGCAGAGCATCCCATGTCAGCCAATCCATCGTCAGAGATAGGGGATAAGGGCCAATCAGCGAAAGGGATGTTGGAGAGGATGGGCCAGTCAGCGAAACTTGCACTGTAGAGATGGGCCCACAGGTGAGACGAGGACCAGTATGCTTGAATCAGACATTGGCCTGTCAGTGTTCAGCGGAGCACCCCATGTCAGCCAATCCATTGTCAGTGATAATTATATTACAGGCTGACTGGTAATTCACCAGACTAATATGTCATTGGCTGACATTGGCTGGCTGGTCAATTTTGGCTAAATGGCACATTGGCTGGCCAGCAATTGGCAGAAAAATCCTACTGCTTTATGTGCTGCAGGTGGGTTCTGGTCATGATCTCTAGTATCATCAAGCAGGAGAGTGGTGGCATCATCAAAGAGATGACACTTCTCCTGCCTATTGAGGAAGTGGCATATTTGAGCATCATAACCTTTATTATTGCTCACTCTGGCAGGAATCTTGATGAGGTTAATGTGTGCATGCTCCATTGTATCAGCTGTCCACTGCAGAATTGAGCCAACATCTTTTATAGCAGGCACAACACTCTGCATTAGCTCTAACTTGGGAATGTGCAAATGACTCATTATGTTTCCTTTTTCCCTGTGGCAAGCACCTAAATCAATACTGACTTTTTTCTTGTCATGGAATGTCTTCAAGGCATGGGCAACCTTCATTCACGTACTTTCAGTAATGACACGTGCTTGAACAAGGTAGTGGAATTCTATGAGAGCATAGATGGTGATGACGAAGCGTGATGGTGATGCTCTAATGATGACAGCAACAATATAGCATTGCAGATCACATTGAATTCAGCCAGTCACTTGCTTGAGCTTTGAGACACTGGTGGAAAAGTGCTGTAGGCCCACAATTTTGGTTAAAACAGAATAGCAGAAGTCCATTTCATTCTGACCAACAACAAAGAGGCACCACTTGACGTCGTGATCATAGAATTCACGCAACCGGTGGTGAGGCGCCTTGAGAGTGAAGAAAACTGATGGTTCAGACAAAGGCCAGTCTCTCCAGAAAGTGTCTGAAATGCCATTCAAATGGTACTGCTCACAGGCAGCAAAAAATGCTTCGACATCCTGGGGATCTACAGCAATGAATGCGAGTTGATGAAGTGTAGTCTCTTTAAGGTGAGGTGGATGGTGGTCATGGTCCCAAAAATTCCTGTAGTCCACCATCGTGACATGTGATGTCAATGCTTGGATGCCTGAGAGCATTGCCACTTCGGGTGCATCACTGACATATGAGGCAATGTAAGTATAGCAGAGGTGTAAGTTTCCAGCAGGATCCAACATTATTTGACCAATCCTAGCTGCTTGCTTGAGAGGTTCCAGCATGATGTCAAGACATCTATGCATAGGCTGAGTGCTAAGTACCAAACGCATTCTTGGATTCTTATGCACAAATTCAGTGACTGGGAGGAGAGCTGCAAGTAAAAAAGCATGATTGGAGGCCTTGTTACAATGCTGCATCTTAATATTGGCAAGGCTAATGAGAAGAGGGTATGCAACATGGCCACCTGTCATGGACATGATGTTTGTTTTGTCTGACGAGAGGACCACACTGAGAAGCATTGACCCAGTAGGCAATTCTGACTGTGAGCTGAGTTAGACAGCAAGGTTATTACATTCAATTTTCACACATACTTGCATTCGCCAAGCTGCATCTCCAGTAACCCACTCACTGTAGGTACATTCAATGATGTTCTCTATGACCTCATAGACACATTAAGGAGTAAGATTGACCTTGTCATGAAAATATGGATGGTTGGATAGTAGTTCGACACAATCAAGAGTGTCCCATAGACATAGATGGACAGGTGAAACTGTAGGCACTTCAGTGGATAGAAGTTGATATTTCCACCATGATCTAGAGGGAAGCAATTCCAAATGGCCATGAAGTTCTTTCATGGTATGAAACAAGAGGTTTAACTCTTTGATCTTAGAACAATAGGTTAGGTAATTGTGTGGGTCACTGAATCCATGCATGTACTGCATCTAACTTCAGGAACTTGTCAATTTCTGCCATGCTAAGTGAGGAACACAATAAGTACTTTGCCAATTTCCATTCATTTTGGGTTGCAAATGGATAGTGGAGGTTCATTTTGTGCTGAAGCATGTAGGCATCGAGATTGAACCTGTCAAGGAATGTTTGTTCAAAATCAAAAATCTCCGCAGCCCCTTTGAACTCTTCCACAGATTCCCCTCTTCAATGTTCAATAAAATTGTCTAGGGACGTGGAAGCATCATTATTCATGGCCGGCTGCCCACCAATGTCCACATCCATCATCTTGTCTGCAGGCCAGGTGAAGTAATCATCATGGTGGGGAGTTTCTACTTCCATTGGCAATCCTAGGGGAGTGATGTGGGAGGATAGGGGAATTCTGGGGGATTCTGATTGTGGTTGCCCCCTCACTAGCATCTCAGCAGTGGGTACAAGGTTATCTTGCCAAGTATGGCAGAATCTGAGTGGTTGGTTGAGGTGGAGGGTAACACTTTGACAAGTATTGAATTTCCTGAAGCAGTAGGGGCACTGGGGCATGAGTTCACTGTACTGTGAGCAGGGACAAGAGGACATGAACATATTATGACATCCATTAGATATGATGCTGGATGAAATAATCATTCACCATCGCAGCACAAAAGGAATCTAGCCAACAAGAATGCAGTTGTGACATCAATTGTTGTGAGCCAATGAAATCTGGGCTTTGATGCTGCAGGTTTCACTTTGTGTGCAGTGGAAATGGAATGAGTGAATTAACCCAGAATCCCTGACCCACCATATTGCCTGTTCTCAGATACCATGGTGATTATACTTTATGATCAAATTAGTAAAGTTCAAGGGTAAACATGAATACGGGTGTAATAAAATAGTCATTGGCATACAACAGCTAAAATGAACAGAGATTTGAGGAAAACAGGGAGCAACACAGCAAGAGGGCAGGAGCCAATCATCATGCATTCAGACTGGGCCTACAAGGGGTGGGAGTAAAGGGTGAATCAAGAAAGGCAGAAGAGTTTATAACTCACTTTGTTTGTATTTATGTCTTTGCTTTTTTCCATTTTCCTTCTTCATCATACACATGGCTCAGTATGTGCTTTGACTTCAGTGTCATGACACCATCCTCTTGACCCCAAGCATCAACTCCATTCAGCTCCTGGGGCTGAGAATGGTCTGCAGTCAGCCACTGTTGTTGGTGAAAGCAAGAAATGACATAGCTGTGGTTCTCCAACTTTGCACAGCATTCCATGTGAATTCCAGCAGGAATGAATGGAAGTATTGACAAGGTTTCATTTGCCAATCAAAAGGTATTGCATACCTCATGCTCCCGAGGTGTTGGATTGCTATAGAAACCTTTGAACAGGCTAGCAAGTTCTTTAATCGGAGAGAAAAACATGGGTAAATCTGGGAAGAGGGTATCTGTTAGCTTCCATTGTGCAGAAAGCACACTGCACTTTTCTTCTCTACCAGGGTCCGATTCAAAGGTCTTCCTGACAAACTCTAAAAGAGAGTGTGTGTCAAGCTCCAATGTAGAATACATGAGTGTGGTCCAAAGAAGCACTCAAAAAGTGGACTCCAAGTCATCTCTGAATGTGTGGTGTGCAGACATGTCTTCTATGAGGCAAGCAGACATAAACTGCCATTTATCCTGCTCCAAACATTTCAAAGCCAGAACACAAAAACAAACATGACATACAGTACGTGTGGCTTGGCAAGGTTGCATCAAAGACTTCAGCTTTGCAAGATCTCAATCAATCAGATACCCATGACCATGATATATGATGATGTTTCCTGCACTGATGTCTTGGTGGATATATCTGACATGATAGACATCCTCGTGGGCTAATTCAACATTTAATATCACATGTAAACTGCTCATTAAAACAAATTCTATAAGTACACATGATAAGACCCACCACAAAGTGCATAATGGATGGCTTGCATCAGCTCCTTCAACTATGGAAATCTGTCAAGCTTTCACCAATGATGTCCAAGGCAAGCTGGTAATGAGAATGGGAGAAGATACACAGATTCTTTTGACAGGTCCATTCAGCTGAACAGTATCAGTTCATCTGGGTCTTCTGTACATTGCAACATAGGATGTCACTGCTTGCTAGGCATTGCAGGACAAAGTGGACCCCACTAAGATTAAGGTCTGCATAAATTTGACCCTCAGGGGTGATGTTGGGGGCATCAATACACCAGAAATCCTTGAAGAACATGATGTGACCACCCAAAATTTCACTCACCCATCGGTAAAACAGTCTTGAGCATGATTGCATCTGGTTTCACCCCTAACCTCTGCTTTGCCCGTGATGCTTCATCTCTGGTGGCTTCAGTGACTGTAGTATCAAGGCCATGCAGTTCAGGGGGAGCCTATGAGAAATGAGAGAAAAATTCAGCAAGCAAGGTGTGTGAGTTGTATGCAATGGGTTCAGTAACAATGGTGCCTTCCCTGTCCCATCGAATTATGCATGCCTTGTCATGCAAGACAAAGACCGAGAACATGTGGGTGCAGAATTGAGAGGCGAGTTGTGCTGAGGCATATACTCCTATCTGACCAATAATGTCTCTATGGGTCTCAGACAGACCAATGAATTCATTTTCAGAGTGGGGGGTAGATCCAGAAGGAGCGACAAATGGGTCATTGAAGTTGTTCCATTTAATTCAACATGAATCTCGAGTTTCGAAACATCACAGTGTTTTGGGACTGCAGAGAGAGAATAGACCAAAGACTAATGGTAGACACTGATATCAGATTTGACTTTGAAGGGATATCCATTATTTTTGTCTCCTTGAGCATGGGTGTCCACAAAGCAGAGTCATGGTGCAAACCCTTTCATCTCCTCAATCTAAGTGTGATATAACAATTTCAAATGAGGGTGTTGATGCAACAAGCAGAAAATGGCTTACAAATGGTTCATACATTGACATCTCACACTTAGCAGTAGCAGTTTTCATGAATGAGGCTGATGGCTTAAAATCTGTCACCCCCTGATAACTGGGAATATTGACCTGGGGGAGAAAGTTGCTAAGGAATTGGCTAATGGGCATTGGACCAACAAGGCTTCCAGACATCTGCCTGCCAATAGAGTTTATCATTGGATGATGATAATGGGTTAACATTGAAAAATAGTTGTGAATAGGTTTCACCTTCTTGATCAGGGTGCTTGTCAGGATTGTTGCAGAATTAGTGGATACAGGAGTCCATTTGCACTGAGCTTCATGATGACCTTCAGATGCAGTGGTACCAGTGCTGGGGGGGCTCTGACTGACAGGGTGGTTCATTTTGTGGACCGTGTGGTTTAGTGGCTTTTTGGAGTATGATGAGAGCTTCCAGAGAGACTGAATGAGAACCTATGTAGTTCACAGTGAGCATGACTGTGGGACAAACTCTGTCTTGCCAGCATTCATGATTCTAATACTTACTAACTCACTAACTTCAGTATATACTGATTTACTTAGTGGTCCTTCATTCCACCCAATTACATTGAACAAAAGCTATGTGCTATATTTTTTTGGATCTCATCTAATCCACTGATCAGCTTGGATGCCTGACTCTTAGTTCAAGATCAGCCCACAACAATTCACTGTCTTTAATGGACCCTGGCCTGAAGTCGTCAGCAACAATGCATTGACAGGCCTCATTCTCACTGATATTTGATGTAATGAGCATGAGATTAAAGACCTCATAATTACTAATATTGATTATATAATAGTTGTTGAAGTGGCACAGTGTCTGACTTTGAATGAACACTGGATCAAACCTTTCAAATTTTTCAGTGACATGGCTTCAAGTCAATGACTCCATCTCAAGCTCATTCATCAGACTCATTTGCAGGTTCTGAATCTGCTCATACCTCTGATCTCAATGAACAGAGTCAGGTACTGGAATGTCTCCCTTGGGACTCAGACCCAGTGTCTCCCTCATTCCCCCATTGTGTGGCCCCACCAATCAGCATTGTCCCAACTCCAACCCCATCCATCACTGCTTCACTTTCTTCATTCTCTTCTATGAATCATAAATGCTATCTGTCATCATTACCTAGTGAACACCAACTGCACATGAGCATCCCCTTCCAGCTCACTAGAATGCAGGCGTTCATTCAGTCTTGCTTTTCTTATAATGGTGGCCATCTATCTAACTCTGATGTGAGTATCATATACTTTGTAAAACTACTCACATTCATCCCATTCTAGCTGTTTGACATCACAGATAATGAAGAGACAATTACTCACAGTTTAAGACTACTCCTCAAAGCGATTTGTGTGCAATGTGGTGTGCAGCTGGCCAAGAAATGACTTTCCACTTGCATCACTGGAGAGCATCCCACATTGAAGTGGTTTCATGAATTTCAATCACAGAGGGCCCAAGACTGTCTTGTAAACATGGAGGTAAGGATTGGATCACTCTGTCATGCAATGCAGCAATCTAGTATATCCTTCCCTAGTAGGTTACCACTCACCCTACGTCAGCATGCATGTCTTGATACACCTTCCATTTGAGATCTTAGACCACTAGTGGCTGATGAAAAAGAACTCTGTAGCAATGACATTTAGCATATCACAAATTTCTAGATACTATCTTAATTTGATCATGGCAGTAATCCAATTCTGAGTTGTGTCAATGCACATCATGATATCAATGGAAAGGCACCTGAAATGATGTTATAGAGGCTCAGGAAAAGGGACACATGAGGTGATGGGGGACCTCATGGGTGGCCAGTGCACGTGCAAGACATGAGCTGCATATAAAGGTGATTAGATAATATGAAAGGGTTAGAAAAGCATGTAAGAACAACAAGGACAAAGGGAAACAAGAGGGCTGAGGGTATTTGCTGACAGTGATGAAGGATGAAACTTTGTGATGTGTGATGAAAGCATGAGGGCCAGGAGGGCACATGAGGGTGACAGAAGGTAGGTGATGGTGATGAGAGGGCTGGAAGGCCACATGGGGGCCTGGGTGATGAGAGACCTGCCAGTGTATGAGGAACATGGCATGCAACTTGTGTCATCATGACACAGTTGCCATGTTTTGTCATTGAACTGCCCTACTGTGCAGCCTGTTGATAGCTGGAAGCACTGTCAAATTGGTCCCACACCTGTGGCTCAGCTACACGCACTCAGGCACCTGTGGAAATGATGTAATACTATAGGTAAGTCAGGGTTTTGCTGATGTATTCTCTTGGACCTGTGCCTCTGTCAAGTTTTGCCTGTCTGCAATGGCAAAGAAGCAACATTCAACCATTCCAGTGACATCCAGATGAAGCTCAAAGCTTAGTATGTGGGCTACTAGTGGCATTTGCTGAGATGTTCTTCTCAAGACATTGGACACTTATACTGCTCAAGGATGCAAGATTGAGGATGGTATGTCATCTACTGTCCTGCTGTCATATACTTACCATGTGAAGGATACTGGGAGAAACACCTGGATGATATGGCAGTCTGCATATGGAAGGACATTCATAACTTTCATAGCAAAGTCCATAAAGTCATTCAAGACATTGTTCCTACTGAGTATGGGTTGGTCTCAAACAACAAGACACCAGCAGGATGGCTGGTGGAAATCAAGGCCAAAGCAGCATGTCTTGCATGGAAGTTCAAATTCCTTCAAGGCAAACCGGATGCTCTCATAAGCTTGCTTCTTCTTGTTTTGTCAATGAATTTTTCACTGTGAATCTAGGGCAAGGTTTCAAATTTTTCTCATGACTGCCTCTGTATTGCTTGTCTTCATATCTTCTATGCAAAAGGGAAGAAGTCATTCCGGAATCATGAAGTCTTCAGGGAAACTGTGCCCTACTTTGCCATGCTTTATGTTGAATCATATGTGTGTACATTTTTCTGATCGGATGATATTGCTGATGGGGTACATCTAGATCAAGGGTGTTCTTGACACTTATGCTGTTCATGGAGCAATGAAAGGTAAAGTGCCAGTGGTGAAGAATGAAAGAGACTTCTGGAAGATGCATGATGGCATGAAATTGGTTATGGATAATGATTACCATGGCCTGAAGCTTGATGAGACATTGAGAGCATGGGCTCAGGAGGCACAGTAAGTGATGTATCCTTTGTTCAAATGTGCTGTAGTTTCTGAATCTTTCCAGTTCTACTGAGCCCTGGTCTGCAGACTTTAATGGCTCAGAATGTGAGGTCAACTTGGGTTGATAGCATGTTATGGTGGGTAGCTTGTTTGGCTTTTGGTATGACATTCTTTTATTGGTTGCTTTCTTTTTTTTTCTCTTCTTTACTTTTCATTTGGAGCTCTCTTAATCTTTTCACTCCTAACGAATGCTACATATTGTTAAGATGGATAGCATCTTCTACTTTCATTTTCATCATTTTCATTCCTTTTGTCTCCCTCATTTTGAGTTCCCTTGCCTAATCCTACTTTCTTTTCATCCCTTTTATTCTTCTCCCCCCCCCTCCTTTAGAGTCCCTTTACCTAATCTTTTTCTTTTTATGAACCATTAAATTTTGTTGAAGATTTGATTCTCTTACAAGATTTAGAATTTACTAATGACAGAGGATTTTGGACTGCTCAACACAGCATAGGATGAGCATATTGTGTAGTACAATGTGTAGTATATGGTGCAGTGTATAGTGCAGTAGAGGTTGGTGCATCTGGTGCAGTACAATTTATTGTGTACAGTATTGTATATTCTATATAGTACAGTCTGTAGTGGACAGTTCAATAGAGATAAAGAATATTGTGCTGCATTATGTAAAGTGTGCAATATATAATTCAATATGTAGAGCAGTGCAGGATCTTAGTCACTGTACAGAGTATCACAGCTGTATGCAACTGTAGGTTGGCTGTGATTGACTGTAAATAAACTGGAGGCCACTGTAAATGGACTGGACAATGGGGGACCTAGCTGTGGGACTGGAAGCACTGGAGTGACTGGAGAGCACTGTCTAAAGCTACCCAATAGGAAAGTATTCTGCTGATTAGTATGTTGTGTTGTATAGTGTGAGACATACTATGCAGCATACACAGTGCAGCACAGTATTGAGCATGTTGTGCAGGACAATATGGAGTGCACAATGCAGTAGGAAGTGTACAGTGCAGGCCAGTATGGGGCATGTTGTACAGGCCCAGTATGGAGTGTGCAATCTGGTACAGAATGAAACATACAGTACAGCATAATGGAAAATGTACAGTATGGGAAGCATTGTACAGTATAGTGAGATGCTGGAAGCAACTGTAGTTTTACTGTGAATCAACTGTAGAAGACTGTAAATGTACTGGACAACAGGGGACCTAGCTGTGGGACTGGGAGCACTGGGGTGACTGCCCAGCACTGCCCAGCACTGCCCAGCAGCAAAGTGTTTTGCTGATGATTGTTATCACTAAGTGTCAAGGTGATCTTGCATTTATATCATCATCATGCCACAGGGCTGCACACTCTAGCTTCTCTAGTAATGTAGTGGCTATAGAACTTCACCCCAGTGTAACAAAAAAACTAGCATTCTCATCTTTCTCTGCCATCCAGCAAGAGGACCTCCTTCCTCCACAACATTCTCCCTGTATGCAAACCCCTTTAACTTCTGAGACATTCACCAAGTTCCTGACAGACACTCATGCTGCCCTTCTCTGTCAACCACTTTCTTTTCAGTCAATCTGAGCTCAGTGGTAAAAGGCCCTGTTGAAAGTAGTGACCTAACTGGACCTCAAAGATTTGATTAACTATGCTCTTTGTCAAGATCTATAGTATTTTAAGTCCCTGATAAGATATTTCAAAAGGAAAAATAAAATAAAGTATGTAAATAAAGCTTATAAATGTAATAACATATTTTATTTTGGTGAGAGCCAAAATAGTCACAAAGCTTAACTTTAGAGTGGAGTTTACAGCAGACAAAAATCTTATTGATTATACAATCTTTTGTGTCTATCAGGATGTTCTTGAGAACAACAACAACTCTGCCATAATATTTACTTTTATCAGACATTATAAAGGACACAAGAGATTATATGATCAGATTTTTGCCTCCTGTAAATTCCACTCTACAGTTAAAATTGTAGCTACTATTCTCTTGGACCTGTGCCTCTGTCAAGTTTTGGCTGTCTGCAATGGCAAAGAAGCAATGTTCAACCATTCCAGTGACATCAAGATGAAGCTCAAAGCTTAGTACATGCTCTGCGCACTTTTCCATGACTGGACTGTGTTCTATCTGATATTCAATCACTAGTTTCATGGCCCAAAAGGAGGACAGTTTATATCTGGCCTTCATGCATGCTGTGAACACCACCCTCATCTGTCTCGAAGGTCTTGTCATCAATGGGTTGTGCAAGGCTCCTGACAAATGCTCCAGTCAACTCTTCTTCCATGTCAGCAGGCAGGAAATATTGCAGCTCCATCAGGGCAAATGTTCCATTCACAAACTAGATGTACTGCTCATGTCCACCACTGATGTGAGTCCCAATCCTGTGCATGATGCTCATTACCTCAACATTCTGTCTGTGCACCGCAAAATGATATTCAGCTGGCAGATCATTTGCACCATGGTAGAATTCAAGTTCAAACATGTGATAAAACACCCTCCTGCCAAGTATGTGTATGACCCTGCATCATTGAAGCCGTCATCAAGCCACTTGCCATATTCTGTTGAGGGTGAACAACAGACTGTCAACATTGAAGAACAAACAGTGTCTCAGGCGATTGGTTATCCACAGATGTTTAAATGTAAGTGGTCAATGACTTCAATGTGGCGAACTCAGTATTCATGGATATTGCTGCCCAGAGTGGAAGCCACCATGTTGAGGAGCCTAGTTCTGTGCTTTCTGAAAGCTCAATGACCACAACCAGCAGTTGTAAAAGGAAGGCAACCACATCCATGATTGAGAGCCAATTCCAACATCCATCTGGATGGTGCTTGAATCAAGGATCTCAATCCCACTTCCAACAACCAAAGACACAACTCAACAACATCCTGCCCACCATTCAAGTTGGAATGTATGGGGCTGAGATGCTTGTATTCCATGCTGGTTGGCAGCATGCCATCTGCCTCCTCATTATAGATTAGTTGGTCTCTTGGTCTACACACGTGGATTAACCTAACACCATATTGTGGCAGGGGATTATCTGTGCATATGACACTATAATCACCAGGGTGCAATTAAGTGTTGTGATTTCAGCTTCATTCAAACTCTTCCTCACTTTCTCATGCTTCTTCTGGCAATGCAGCAGTTTCAAAACAAAGACTGGAGTCTGAATTTCTGAATCAATCCTGATTTCTGCATGTTGAGATTCTGTGAATCAAACACTAGGTCTTGTGCTCTGTTAATACAGGCAGACCATAGTGGTAATACACTATTCATGTTACTAAAGACTTAGGTCAAATATTAAATATTAAGGCTTGACTGTCACATCAGTCAAACTTAATTAAAGTGTAATCTTAATTACACTTCAGGATTGACCACATGACCATCTAGATGCAGTCTTTATGACTCAGCTATGATGTCATCAGTCTGGAGCTTTCTTAGCTTCACAATGGCTGTGTTGGATCGACCCAGATCCAACTCCACCTATTTAAAATAAGTGGAGCAGCATGACTGATCCTATGATGTCATTCTGACATCATTGACCTTATTCTAGTTACATCACACACAAGTACAT
>JBBPTO010001763.1:0-13667 GCA_038094155.1 Pulveroboletus cf. aberrans
CTCGAAAACCTGTCAGCTTGTCTCCACTGAAATCTGGTGGCCTGTCATATCCCATCCATCCAACCCAACTCTGACCTCCAGAATACAGCTCCGCTTGTACCTCCGGCACACCCTCTGTCAATATGTAACTCCATTCTTCCAGACAACTCATAGATTTCCTTACATATGTTCCTTGTTTCATATTTAGTTTAGTCTTGTCTCTCTGTTTCCTCTAATGCTGTGCAGCACAGCTCTGCCATATGACCTCTCTGATTCCGTCTTACCTATTTACATAGCCTCCAATTTCCCTCCCTATATATACTCTGACTCTGTATGTACATAGATAGCCTCAGCCTGAATATCATCTTAGATACTCTCCTCTAAACTTCTCCAGTTCCTCTGATGCATCTCCAATCAAGAAGGCCATGACAATGCATGGGTGCTGTAAGGAGCCATAGCTCCTTAGATTTGTATCTGGTCTATCTACATCTGGTTGACTTTTCCTAGGTCATCTACAGTCTCTATCAAGCATGCATGCAAGCTGCATATGTTAAGACCAGATCTCCTCCGCTCAAACTCCAGTCGGAGATCGAAGGTCAAGGGGATCGAATGGCCAGAGATGGCCAGAGGTCCAGAGGATCACGTCTGGAGGGGTGAAGGCTTGGCACAGGACTTGTGTGTCATGCCCTAGCACTGTCACGGCCTTCTTGGTTGGAGACGCATCAGAGAGTCTGGAGAGAGATTGGAAGAGAGTCTAAGGTGATATTCAGGCTAAAGTATCTACATACATAGTTTGGAGTATATATATGTCAGAGTGCTGTGGATTAGTAACAGAGGGCTATGTAGATAAGTAAGACAGAGGTCGGAGAGTCATATGCTGGAGCTGTGCTCTGGGCCAGGAATGAGCCGGAGCTGTGCTACACAGCATCGGATGGTACAGAGAGGTGAGACTATACTAAATACAGAACAAGAGACATACGTAAGGAAATCAGAGGAATGTCCGGAGGAACGGAGTTGCATATTTGACAGAGGGTGCACCAGAGGTACGAGCGGAGTTGTGTTCTGGAGGTTGGAGTTGATGGGATATGACAGCATACCATCCATGTCCCATCTGTTGTCGATCCGGTTCCAGTCCACCCTCTATTGTATGTATCTGGTACCATCTGGGTCTGGTTTCCCCTCATTTTTTTGATCTACTTACCATTTGCCACCTGTTTGTATAACGGTGTGGCGGTGGTCATATATCCTTTTTTTTATTGTTGGTGATCTGTCCCTGCTGATAATGGAATGATGGAAACTATCTTTAATTATGGACACTTTATGTCATGGCTAGGTTAGCTGTTAGTCAAAAGTCAAGGGAAATGCCCTGACTATAAAATTTGTACCCTCCAAAATTGTGAACCCTTTTCTGACTCATCAGATCCCATCTGAACCTCTGAGGGACATTTTCCATCACTGTCCTCATCATTCTCATTGTCCTCCTCGCGCTTGGTCCTCATCCTCGACTGGGTACTTTTGATCTGGTGAACTCTCACTACTGGATACTCACTGGATCCTTACCAGATACACTCTGGACCCCTCTCAGACTTGCAGGGAATGCCTGATCCTGTCACCTTCTTGCCTTACAACCTTTAGGAATCCCTTAGAGACAAGTACCCCTTGTATCCTTCTTTACTTTTTGTCTACCTTGAACTAGTCCAGTGGTTGGCATCACACCCATTTTATCTGTCTTTCAACTGGAGCCCACCATGAGGAATTCCAGGTTGTCAAGAAGGACACTCAGGCCTACTCCCCAGTGTTTAGAACTTGAGGATATCCTTTCTGATTTTCGTTGTCTCAATCTATCTTTCAATTCAAATTTCCTGATTCTGGTAACACTGGATAGGGCTCATCATCAACAACTCAGCACCCCTGCATCATCTCCTTTTGTTCCTGGAGCATTTATTCATTCTACCCTGGCTCGTAACACTGCTTCCTCCCCCAACTGCTCATTGATTTTTGCTCTGCTTTCACCCTTGACCTCAGTCTCAGCATCAACTTCATCTCCATCATCTTGCCCTTCATCCCCATCCTTGTCTCTTGATTTTCTATTTGACTCTGCTCATTATTCCTCTGAAGCCAGAAGTTCATCTGGTTCCTCATCTGAGCCCTCTTCATCTGGCTCATCACCTAGTCTTCCATATATATCTCTCCATCACAACGATTTTTCGCATCACCCAATACTGCATTCTGTTATTAACCACCCTCAGAACCTCAACCACCTGCCAAATCTGATACCAATGGCTGGTCAAGCTCAACCCTTCCACATGCCTCTCTGAGGTACCCCAAATGCACCCAAGCTTGATGGCAAGACGCCGTCTCAACTCCCCCAGTATCTAGAGGATATTGACCAGATTGGTAATCAAGCGGCTCTTGATGACACTGGTAAAATAAAGGCAGCGATCTGGTATATAGATCTGGATGAAGCCGAGGTTTGGGAAACCATCCCAGAGACAATTGCCAACCCAGCGGATTGGCCTGCATTTGTAACAGCCATCAAAAAGTTGTATCCTAGATGCAAGTGTATCAACCGCTTTTGCCATGCTGACATTCAATACTTAGCAGAGGATTACCAAAAGAAGCAGATGGCTGATCTAGGGATGTAGTCCCTAGAGCTTAGTCCATGTCACGTGACATGTGCCACAAATATTCGGCACCAGCAGGGATCGAACTCCAGTGCATGGGCAGCAGTTTTGACTGTGCAAAAGGTCTCATCAGAGGGCTTAGCTGCTGCCCTAACTGCACCTGGTTGACTATGACCATCTACTTTCACATCTAAGTGGGAGTGTGCTACCCTGAAAGGCATAACTTGGGTAATCAGCTGCTTTCCAACCCCTAAACCCAACCTCGTGAAAGTTGCTTAGGTTTGGGCTATGCCTGCGAATCTTCCAGGCACACGACATGTGTTAGGGGCTCTCTCCCTAATCAGGAGGCACGCGGGCAATCACGTGCTGATTTGTGTGATGGGTGTCTGTGCATGTTCAATCACATGACTGTAGTCCTGTAGGTGCCATGGACAGTTGAGCTCATCTCTGAAGATAGGAGCCAATGTCCTATTTGGGCAACACTAGTGAACATGGATGCGTAACCAGGATGACCTGAAAGAGTATACCAGGAAGTTCTGTAAAGTTGCAGTGGCATTGATTGCTAACAATAAGCTCTTGGAAGTGGAGCAAAACATGATTTTCCTTGCAGGATTCCCAAAGCTACTACAGGATTGTATCTGGACCCAGTTGGCTATAGTCAAACTGGATCACCATTCAGAACATCCTTATCTGATGAAAGATGTGGTTGTGGCAGCCAAATTCTTGCTGTCTGAATCTGTGCTTCATTCTATCCTGAACACATCTGATATTCTTTCCTGTTTCCAATTGTCTCATCAGCCTCACTATACTTTGCCCCTGTCCTTCCCTCAAAGTTATAACCTGCCTCCAGCTATGAAAGTGAAGTTGAATACAGCTATGCACACTACGCTGCTATGCAAATTCTGTGCTGAGCCTGGACATTTTACCCAGACCTGCACTGTTTGTTTGGAGTATCTTCAGACTGAAAAAATGATCTGAGGTCCAGATGGCAAGGTCTACCTGCTGGATGGGTCAGAGATTCCACAAGTACCAGTGGACGATGTCTCAAGAATGTGGTAGACCATGTGATGAAAACTTCTCAGTCTACCCAGGCTTCATCGTCTGGAGTGGCTACTGCTCACATCACAACCAGTATTCTGTCCACTACTTACCTGGATACCTCTGCTGTCTTAGATATTGATTTATCCACCTATATCCTGGCAGAGGATCCAGAGCAAGGATCCACTCCCATCTCAGTGGATACAGATTTTCAACCCTATCTAGCACAGGCTTGGGCTTCCTTCCAAGCTGATAAAGCATCTAAGGATAGGGAAAAGAGAGTTCACTTCGAAGGAATTCAGGTTCCACTGCACAAGTGACCTGACCCTTGTGCAGCTACAGTATCTGAGGAGCTCCTTTCTTCTGAACTTCAGCAGTCATCATCATCATCCACTCTATCTATGTCAGCCAGTCTGTTGAAGCAATCAGATTGTCCTCCTACTCCTTGTATTATGCATCCAGTTCCAGTCCCTCAGGCATCCAGTACAGGTGCCAGGCCTATCAATCCATCTCCATACTGGAACCAGATGTTTCCTAACACTCAGCATAAGTATTCCTTCCCCTTAGAAGACAATGCTGCATCTCGCCATGTCCTGGAATGGGTGCTAGACTTGAGTGTTCCTGTTCTGGTAAAGGAGCTGTTTGCTGTCTCACTCAAGTTTCAGAAGCAGTTTCGAGATCATACCATGGTAAAGCGTACTACCAACCCATCTATTAACATTGCACAGGTACATGAGCTATCTGGAAAGGATCTGGCAGCAGTCGGTTGTGAATACGGTGACTGGATTCTCTACAATGATGATGGTCTTATCATCATGCATCATAACCTCCCGCTATGAGTGTCATATCCCATGTAATCAATGCAACTCCAACCTCTGGACTAACTCTGTCCATCCCTCTGGTGACTCCTCACCAACTCTGTTCCTCTGTTCCTCCAGACTTACCTCAGATACCCTTACGTATTTTCCTTGTTCTGTATTTAGTTTAGCTTCACTCTCTGATCCCTCTGATGCTGTGTAGCACAGCTTCGGCTCATCCTAGCCTGGAGCACAGCTCCAGCACTCAGATATCTGACCTCCATATTATACATCTACATAGCCTCCAACTTTCCTCCAACTATATATACTCCAACTTCTGTATGTAGATACCTTAGCCTGAATATCATCTGAGACCACTCCTCTCAACCTTCTCCAGTTCCTCCAATGTGTCTCCAACCAATAAGGCTGTGACAGTGCATGGGCACAACACACAAGTCCTGTGCCAAGCCTTCAACCCTCCGGACCTCTGGCCATCTCTGGTCATTCCTTTCCTTCGACCTCCGATCTCTGACTGGAGTTGAGCAGAGGAGATCCGGTCTTAACAATGAGCCATTGAGGTGAAAGTAGGAGAGTCTGAATGTGCACTTATTGGTGTTTTTGACTCAGGATCTGAGATCATTGCAATGCCAAAGCAGATTTGGGAAGAACTTGGATTGCCCATCCGGTTGAACCATCTTATGAACATGTTGTCCACAAACACCATTGTGAACTCTACCATTGGTGTTCTCGAAAATCTCTCCTTGGATTTCAGTGCTGGTGATGTCATGGTGCAGGTTCAGATCTTGGTGAAAGCCAATTTTGACCTGTTACTTGGGTGTCCTTTCCATTGTTTAATGACTGCTAACATAGAGGATTTCTCTGATGGCTTGCAGACTATAATGCTTCATGATCTGAACAGTGGGAAGCAGTATATACTGCTGACCTGGTCATGGTCCAAAGATTGCCCATGCTGTCAGGAGTGACTGCAATGTAACAGCCATCAATTCATTTTGGAAATGGGTTTTTAGATATCAATGATCTGCCTCATGGTTGGGGAGAGTCCATTCATTCATTCATTCTGCATGTTTCCTCTTGTCACTTTACATGTCTACCCCTGCTTTCCTGTCCACTATGCAATTCGCTGTCAACTTGGACATTGTTTCTGCATTGTCTTCCATTTATTTCTATGATATGATTTCTCATTCTCTGGCATACAAACTGGTTGTGAAAAAGATCTGGTTGGTCATTGCATCAATGGACGAGATGTTCTGGATCACCCAGACCCTCCCAGATGATCCTCTTGCCAGTCTAAAACGTTTGCCTACCATTTCTCCTGACTTTTCTCCTGGACGTCATTTTACTCAGGAATGGACTGACAAACTAGATTTTGATCTGGCAAACTGGATTTGGCCTGAGGATGTCAAACACATTTGTTAGTTGATCTGGGACCACGAAACCACTTTTGCTTGGGTACCAACCAAGAATGGCCGCTTGAACAAGCGATATTTTCCTGCTGTTAAGATTCCTACCATATCACACACCCCATGGGTCTTATGAAATATTCCTGTTTCTCCAGGTATGTGGACTGACACTATATGAATAATCAAGAACTGGATCACATCTGGCATATATGAGCCATTGACCACCATGTACCAGTCCCGATGGTTCTGCGTCCTGAAACAGGACAAGAAGTTGCTTCATCTCATTCATGACCTCCAGCCTCTGAATGGCATTACAATCCATGACATTTCCACACCCCCATTTGTTGAGCACTTCACAGAGTCCTTCACCGGATTTGCAGTGTATGGGATGATGGATCTGTTTGCCAGATATGACCAGTGTCCACTTCACCTGGATTCATGGGACCTTATCACTTTCAATAGTCCTATGGGTCGCCACTGACTTACCACTGTTTCGATGGGCTACACTAATGCTATACAGATATATCAGGCAGATATGGCCTTTATCTTGCAGGATAAGTTACTTATCCCTTCATTGATGACCTGCCAGTCAAATCCATCGTTACCTGTTACCAACAACTGGATGGATCCTATGAAACCATCCCTGACAATCCAGGGATCCACCACTTCATTTGGGAGCACCTTTGAGTCATCCACCACATTCTTCAGCGGTTACAAAATGTTGGTGCTACTCTATCTGCTAAAAAGTTTGTTCTAGCAGCACCAGATGCTATGATAATCAGGCACAAATTTATGGTGCACAGATGCATCCCCCACAAAGACAAGGTCCAAAAGATCTGTGATTGGCCAAAATGCCAGACCTTGACACAGGTCTGTGGATTCTCAGGTGTGTGTGGTGTACTCCACATTTTCATTCATGATTTCACTTCTATTGCATGTCTGTTGGTCAACTTGACCCAGAAAAATGCTCTGTTTGAATGGGGTGAGCCTCAGCAGATTGCAATGCAGCATCTCACAGACATGATCTGCACCTCTCCTGCCTTGCATCACTTGGACTATGAATCTGGCCATGAGGTGATCTTGGCTGTTGATACTTCATTGATCGCAGTTGGGTACTTTTGTCCCAGGAAGGAGAGGATGGCAAAAGGTATCTGAACTGGTTTGGATCGATTAGTCTAATGGATGTTAAGAGCCAGTACTCACAGGCCAAACTTGAGCTTTATGGGCTCTTCTGTGTGCTTTGCACTGCATGGATCTTCATTTTTGGTGTCACCAACCTGATGGTTGAGATGTATGTGAAGTACATCAAGGATATGATTAACAATCCTGACTTGCAGCCCAATGCGACCATCAACCGGTGGATCACAGGTATTCTTCTCTTCACATTCCATCTTGTCCATGTTCCTGCATCACAGCATACTGCTGCTGACGGACTCTCATGACGTCCTCCATTTGAGGATGATCCACTTGAGAATCACAACTATGAGGACTGGCTTGACTGAACTTATTCATTTTCTGTTGTCCTTTTCAATGACTGGATACCTTCAGCCAGTTCCTTCTCTCACCATTCTAGACATTTGGTATTGACCTGCCATCTGCCAGATCATTGTTCCATGTTTGTTCTTGTCCCAGATGCTTCACCAGATGATCCAGGGATTCCTCGTTCACTCAAGGCTCTTGCCAAAGAGGCTTGCGTTACCCTGATCTGGGAGTTTCGCACCACTTGCATCTGTCCCCCAGACCTATTCGACTCTGACTACACTTCCTTCATTAATTCAGTGACCCACTTTTTCCTTCTCAACAGCTCTCTGTACTGTTATGAGCCGCATGGCTGTGAACAACTAGTCATTCCACCAAAGTGCCATTATGGACTGATCCGAGAGGCTTACAATAGCCTTGGGCACAAAGGTATCTTCACAGTCCAAATCTGGTTGCTCCTATGGTTCTGGTGGTTCATGTTGGTAGACAATGTCAAGTGGTACATGAAGACTTGCCACAAGTGCCAAATTCGACAGACCCAGGAATTGCATATTCCTCCTACCATCTCCACCATTGGTGGTCTATTCTACAAGGTTCACATCGACGCTATGTTGATGCCATGTTCTAGTGGATACTGGTACATTGTCCAGGCCCAGTGTGCACTCACTGCATACCCAGAATGGCAGATACTGTGATCTGAGAATGCTTCCACTATCACCTCTTTCATTTTCGAAAGCATCCTGTGCTGGTGGGGTACTGTATTCAAGTTAGTTACTAACAATGGATCCCCTTTCATGCAGGCTCCTGATATTTTCGCCAGCTGGTATGGCATCTGCCATATCTGAATCTCTCCCTACAACTCACAGGCAAACAGCATGCTTGAATGGCATCACTATGATGTCCAGGAGGCCATTGTCAAAAGTATCCTGGGAGGGGAGGTTCGCTGGCCTTCGACCGCTCACTCTGTTTTCTGGGCAGAGCACATCACAATTCTTAAATCTACCAACCTCTCACCATACTTTATGGTCCATGGTGTTGAGCTGCTTTATCCTTTTGATCTATTCAAATCTGTGTTTCTTGTACCTGCTTCAGCTTCTGACCTCATTTCTAGAACTGCCCTGATTGCATGGCAAGCTTCACAGCTCCAAAAGTGTCAGGAAGATATTGACACAATGTGGATGTGAGTCTTGCAGTCCCAGTTCATGTCCTTGAAGCAATTTGAGGTGCAATTCAAGAACTGGATCCATGGTAATGAGTACTGTCCTGGTGATCTCATTCTGGTCTGGAACTTCCAGATTGAAAAAGAGTTAAACTGGAAGACAAAGCCACGGTATCTCGGACCAATGGTGGTACTTCACAGGACAACTGATGGATCATACTTACTGGCTGAGTTGGATGGCACCATCTCTAAGTTGAGGTACGTGGCATTTCGCTTGCTGCCTTACTTTCCAAGGATGAAGATCTCCATTCTGATTACAGATCTGACTGGATTGGATGATAACCAGTTAGACGAATATGAAGCTGAGAAAGATGGGGAGTATGAAGTTGAGGAAGTTGGAGAAGCAGTCCACGAAGACTAGCTTCTTCCAAAAACAAAAATAAAACAAAGACAAAATATGATACCCATTTCTCTACCTCTGTTCCATCCTGGGTTTTGTCCAGCACTCTCTGTCTCATTCCAGTTAGACTTTGTCCAGTGCTCTCTGTCTCATCCCAGTTCTTCATCCAGTGCTCTCTCTCAAACATGTCTCACTTTATCTTACAATACTAAATAAACAAAAAGCCAACAGAAAAATGAAACACATTAAAACAATGAAAACAATGCACTCCTATGATAGATTCCAAATACTGTCTCCTCTCTTATGCAAAGTCCCCCTCACCTCTCAAACTCTACTTACTTATGTTTCTCTTCCTTTTCCTTGTCTTTTTCTACCAATCTGGTGTCCATCCAGTACCAGATAACAGGCATCTGGTTTCATCCATGAAGGTATAGATGTGAAAGCCAACTGATGAAGACAAGTCAAATGAATGCTCGCAATCCAGTGTTGTCACTCCTGTCTCTGACCTGTTTCTTTTGCTTTACTTACCTTGCTGTTTTCTTTACTTAGGGACCAGTCAGATCACATGTACGGACATGGACACAGACACATGCATTGGGACTCATATACGACGTAGAATGGAGATGGAGAAGAGGCTATCTACTGGGACCCAACCTATCTATGTCACATTGGATCCACCCTAGATCCTTCCACCAGCTGCCTATCTTGGCTGCCATCTAAGCCACTACCACCTCCACCTCCTTCATCTACACCTGTGCACTGAGCAGCCATGCCTTCAGGTGTTTGGCCTTATAGGAGAGGCACTTCTTGGTGCTGGCATGGCCCGGCTTGACTGCGAGCTGCTTCCCAGTTGCCAGTGAAGGGGAAGCTGGTTCCTCTTCTTCCTTCTCATTGTTGTCCTCATTGTCTGCTACTGGGACAGGATCTGGGCATGTCTTCTGCCACTTAGGACGTGCTACTGGATGGGTTAGTTCGTGACCCAGCTCAAGGGACTTACCACTTACTGGGTGCCTTCCCTTTGCCCTTTGCCTTGGGTGGTTCCTCCTCCTTCTTCAGCTGCCGCCTCTGTGACTTCTCCCACTTCGCCTTCTGCTTCTTGCAGATGTTACACGTCCACCCTTCTGGTCTGGTGCAGACTGCCTTCATCTGTGTGCACATGGTGCATGGGGTCACATGCTGAACCTCCTGTGGCTCATGCACCTTCTTCAACAGGCTGGCAGCCTTGTAGCCCTCAACCTCATCATTGGCCCCAGGTGACCATTTGTGCTACAGGATGGTCAGTGACTCTTCCATCTCAACAGGTGCGCTACTCACCTTGAGTTGTGGTAACTCCACCATGACTGCCAGGGCTCCCAACACCACTGTCACCTCTGCTGACTGCTTCTCCTTTGCAGCCACTGCTTCTGCTTCTGCTGCCACTACCTCCACTGCCACTGCTTCTTCCTCTGCATTCTTTGCCACTGTTACCTGCTCTTCTTCCATCCACTCCTGATCTGCCACCTTCACCTTCCACCACTCCACCAATGGCCCCACCTCTTCCATGGTGGCAGTGGTTGTGTTACTGACAAGGATCTCCACTCCGTATTTCTGTGCCTCCTGCAGGCATGACTCGAGCTGTTTCTGTAAGAGGGCTCCTCCTTGTCGTCTGGCACCATCTTCCCCACATCATGGACCCGCTTGTTAGCAGATTGCAGTGCCTTGATAGCCACTGCCTTTGGTCCATCTTTCTGCTCAACTTGCCCAAGCATGAGGATGTTGGCGATGGTCAGGGTGGTTGACATTGCTGTTGTTGCTGTTGCTGTTGCATGGTGGATGAAGAAGAGAGTATTGTGGCAGGTCACATCTGAGCCTGACGTGACTTGTCTATTGTTTAGACTCCGCTCCCCATGGTCATGTGACTGACTGGGAACAGTCAGTTGCAAAGTCCCCTTGGATGTAAGGAGCTGTAGCTCCTTAGGTTCATATCTGGTCTATCTATGTCCGGTTGACTTTTCCTAGGTTATCTACAGTCTCTATCAAGCATGCATTCAAGCCGTGTATGATCTGTGTCCCATCTGTCATCAATCCGGTTCCAGTCCACCCTCTATTGTATGTATCTGGTACCATCTGGATCTGGTTTCCCCTCTTTTCTTTGAACTGCTTATCATTCGCCACCCATTTGTATAATCAGATGTGGTATGGTGGTGGTCATATTTTCTTTTTTTTATATTGTTAGTGATCTGTCCCCACTGATAATGGAATGATGGACACTATCTTTAATTATGGACACTTTATGTCATGGCTAGGTTAGCTGTCAGTCAAAAGTGAAGGGAAATGCCCTGACTATAAAATTTGTGCCCTCCAAAATTGTGAACCCTTTTTCAACTCATCAGATCCCATCTGAACCTCTGAGGGACATTTTCCCTCATCACTGTCCTCATCGTTTTCATTGTCCTCCTCATGCTCAGTCCTCGTCCTCAACTGGGTACTTTCAATCTGGTGAACTCTCACTACCAGATACTTGCTGGATCCCTACTGAATACACTCCGGACCCCTCCCAGACTTGCAGGGAATGCCTGATCCTGTCCCCTTCTCACCTTACAACCTTTAGAAATCCCTTAGGGACAAGTACCCCTCATACCCTTCTTTACTTTTTGTCTACCTTGGACTAATCTGGTGGTTGGCATGACATCCATTTTAACTGTCTTTCAGCATGACACACAAGTCCTGTGCCAAGCCTTCACTCCTCTGGATGCGATCCTCCAGACCTCCGGCCATCTCCAGCCATTTATCCTCTTCAACCTCCGATCTCTGAACAGAGTTTGAGCAGAGGAGATCTGGTCTTAACAGTATATTCAGGCTGCCTCCTGTACTGTCGCTACTCTCTGACCATGACCCTCTCATGCCCACATCGAGATTTCTATCTCAAGGTTTTTTCTATGCTCTGAACCAGAACACCTTCATTCCTCAAGGTGTTTCACCAAAGATTGACTTGTGGACCATCCGAATTTCCCCTTAGGAGTTGTGTTACTCTCTGACCCCATCCAAACTCCATTTCCACACATCCACTCATTACTTATGATCAGTACCATCACCCTCAGTCCACTCCATCTCTTGTTTGGAAATACTCCAATCCCTGAGCTTTGCTCCTCCCTCTGAATCCTCCAATGGTCACCACCCCATTTTATGACTCCTGTGCCTTGATGGCATGTTTCGTTCCCATGTCCCCCTGACATCTCCCTGAACTCCTGACCTCTGCACTCCGACGTCCACCTTCTTAACTTCACTTTTTCCATCTCAGGGATACCACCTCTGATGCCTCGCACATACCCCCATTGGATTCCAGATACAACTCAGTCAAGCACCACCAGCTTGCCCACTAACAATCTGTTGATCATAGGGTTTTTGTAGTGGCACCTTCACATGATGACTGTAAACTGAATGCTGACCCCTCCGACATCACCCCGCTCTCTGGTTTTGAGCTCTGAGCTCACTCCAGCCTAACTAGCCATCTCTCCAGATAACCACCCTCTTCAGTTCCCTCAAGATCACTCAGACTTCATGTCTGACCCTCTGGCTTGAACTTGCTTTGCGTGTCGCTCACACCCCTCCCCACTCCCTTATCTCTGATATCATGTCTGATCCACTCTGCATGCCTCTGGTGTTCCAGTTGCACCACATGCCCCTGAATCATTCTTCACTCCACTCTTGGACCTGCAGTCCACCCTCTGCCTGTGTCTGCCCAGTGCAGCACTTGCACCCCCTTGCCCTCCTCATCCCTGGCTCTTAGTTGCTGTGCATCAGAAGTTGAGACATCTCCTTCTGTTCATTTGCAGGGCTATTGCCTTGGATTTCATTCCCTTCCACACCTCCTCATCTCCACTCCGACTCCTTCCGACCTCCCTGACCCACCTCCTGACATCACTGACCTCTGCCTGCTCTGGATCTTAACACATTTGGCTGAAGCACCTTGGAAAATGGCCATTCAGACTTGACAGCATTACCTTCCATCTCCCTTTGTCTCTCCTGCCTGAAGTTGCTCCATCTGCTTCTGCCCTCCCCACTCCTCTGTCTCTCCATCTCTTCCATGCACTTATTGTCAAAATGTACCTCCTCCAACCTCCAGCCTCCTCTGAGGCTCATCGTCACAACTCTGAGGTCGATGCGCACCAATGCCACCATTTCCACTCCGGAACATTCCAGAGTTGGTCTTTTCACTCAGTAAGGTCCTCTTTCTTCTTCGGACCTTATATTTCCTATTTCGGACATGATATCAGAGTTACATCGGAGTTTATATGCTCAATCTCCGTCACTATTTCAGTCCAATTTTCTCATCTCACTCCCTCAGTTGTCCTACCATCTGTGTGTCAACTGAGGTGAGTTTCTAGCTACACTTGCTACTTCTGCCCCTCCATAGCACACAGAATTTGACACTTATTGATCGCCACCTGGCAGTCCCAACATCCACTCACTCCAGATCCTAACCTGATTGCCTGGAGCCCTTGGAATCCAGTCTGCCCAGAATGTGTCGACCCCACCCTCCACCCTCTTCTTTCCCACCCAGAGTTGCTTGATGCACTCTGCAGCTCCCCAACTCACTCCATTCCTCTCCACCTCTTCTTCCATTCCCTTCTCTCAGAGTTGCTTCTCATGCTCTGTGGCACTCTGCCTCCTTCTGATCTCCACTGGGTCCTTAGCCAGACATCAGCACAATTACCCTTCTTCCTTGTTCCCTCCTTCTTTTTGGCCTCTATAGTTTCTGAGGTTAAATTATTCCCTTAGGGCTCGGCC
>JBBPTO010001764.1:0-13664 GCA_038094155.1 Pulveroboletus cf. aberrans
GGAAACCATAAGGATTAGGTGCAGAGGAGGCATGGTGTGGAAGAATGGAAGATGATACATGTGTGGGGTAAGGGTATAAAGTGATGGTAGGGTCATGGGTAATGCATGGAAGACATGAGAATGTTCTAGGAAGGTCTGGAATGCATAGCATGACATACTGTATGAGTGGAAAGGGTTTGCATGATGAAATACAAAGTCCCGGTTGGACTGTTGTGCTTCCCGTGCTTCCGAGGTTCCAGTTCCCGCGGTTCCGAGTCTTCTGAGCTTCCGCACTTCCGAGTTCCCACGGTTCCGAGCTTTCCGAGCTTCCGAGTTCGGAAGCATCACTTCTAGTGAGTCAAATATTCTAAGTGTGGTCGGAAGTGTTGGAAAGGTTAAAAATGTTGGAAGGGATGTGGAAGTGACTGTAACACTTGTTGACTAAGCAGTCTTTCCATGCAGCACCCTGTGCTTTCAAAAGGACAAACTGGTGAACATTTTGTTTTTAATACTGTAATGTCAAATCCTCACTCTTTGAGAATAGATTTGAGTCCTTTTAGCATCTTCCAGTCATGGATTGCAGTCACTGGAGCAACAGATTCATCAGCTCATCCTTCCAGTCTTTGACCTTGACCTCCAACTTGGACTCCATCCTACTGCTAGCATAACCTGCTTTCACACTGCAGTCCCCATCTGGACCATCATCACATATGAATTCATCAGCATTAAATTCAGGCTTCATAATATCATCATCTGCATTATCTGTGCTTGGATCCAATAGAACTGTTGCACTCTGGTGCTGACCACTTACTGGCTCTGGACTTTTACTTGTGCAATGAGTTGTCACAGCAGGTGCTATTGCTAGGAGGGCTGGTTCTGACTTGGGCTCAGAATCTGACATAGCTGTGAGCTCAGGCTTGTCTGGGATGGTTGGTGGTTTATTAGGGATTGGCAGTAAGCAGGAAAAGGAATCAAGCAATGACTGATTTTTCCATGCACCCTGATACCACTGCCATGTTCATTTTGACTTGCTCATCACATCCAGGCCCTTGATGTATGTAGTTGGCCTCACTGTCACAAACATTGCTCAAGTCACTCAAATTGCTCATAAGTGATGTTTATTCTGCTGCCACACCCACTTCTTTTCCTGCCACAAAACTCTCAGCATGCAATCAGAATCCTTTTCACCCTCCTTTTCAATCATCTCTGCAAGCTTTCAGCCAAACTCAACATCATCCAATATTTCCAGCTCAATCTCATCATCAATATCAAGGTCAGATTTGCCCTGCTCGATTGCTTCTTCATATTCCTGATAATAATTGATCTTCAAGCCATCTAATTCAATGGTCAGATTTTTGAGCTCAGAATCATATTGGTCTGACTCAGACTGTTCAACATTCAAGTCAGCCTGAGCTGTGAGTGACTCAGACATCTTACCTTTTTCTTTGGTTGGCTGCCAGGCATGATGATTGATAGACTGATCTAAGGCTCAGCTAGTGTTGGAGTTTGTCACTGTGACTCGGGTCTCTAGCACATTTTTCAGATTTTCAGCTATTTGTTTCATGTTGCGCCAATTATTTGGAGGTCATTTTGGTCAAATTAGAGAATTTAAAAACTCTGCTCATGCAACTATCTTACATGTACTCTCAGCACCCCGATTATATGGTTTCCAAGGGGTACTATTGTGTTGTGGTGTCATGAAAACTTGTTGGGCAAACTGGTTGACTTTGCTTGTCCACAACTGTACATTATATGAACATGTGAGTGATTAAGCTTATCAACTAGAAAAATAAAGCATGTTTATATACCTGCTTGGTAACATTCTTAAAGTTGGTTCACTGTGTTGAGATTCTGTGAATTGAACACTAGGTTCAGTGCTCTGTTGATACAGGCAGATGGTATTGAAGCTACACCATTCATGTTACTAAATGATACAGGTTGAAGCATTAAGCTTGATTAATTGGTGAGTCAAACTTAATAGAAGATTAATGAAAGTGTAATCTTATTACACTTCTCAAAAGGATCAACCACATGACAATCTAGATACAGTCTTTATGACTCAGCTATGTATAATGTCATTGGTCTAGAGCTCTTCTGGCTTCACAACTGCTGTGTTGGGTCCACCTAGATTCAACCCCACTTATTTGAAATATGTGAAGCAGCATAACTGATTCTCTGATGTCATTCTGACATCATTGACCTTATTCGAGATACATTGCATACAAGTACATACACATTTCTGAATGTATTTAAATACAATAGGTGCTGTGATGTGATAATAACAAGATTCATTTCCCCTTGAGATCAAGCTTTCGAGAATCTCACAAGGGTTGATCTCATTTATCTCAGACTAACCCCAACTTGGTCACAAGAACTTTAGTCTCTGTCTCAGTGAGTATCCTCAGCTCACCTCTCCCTTCTCTGCCCTGCATGACAGGAGCACCCTTGTATCCTCCTGTTATGCTGCTAATAGCTTTTTTTTTATGGAACCGTCCATTTTTCATTTGATTTCATGTTGTAGACCTGTGTTGAACCATTGGCAATGATATCATCAAAGATATGCACATGAGTGTGGTTCTTCAGAAATTTACAGTTCTTGAGATTCTGTTCTCATTCGTGTGTCTTTTGTATGTAATTCTGTAAGTAGTTCAGAGTGGATGATATCCAAGAGATAGTAAAGAGAATACAGAAACATACATAGAGCAAAACTGAGAATGTATTGAGTGCATTCCAGCCACTTGTGATCATATCAGATGTTTGGAATTGAAGGGCAACATACATGTCAAAGGCAATGTAATCATGGATGTAGCAGAAGAGGAGGTAACCCAGGCAGTTTTCATCCTGTGTAAGAATACCATGGCTAGTAAAAACAAGAACCTGATAGTGTTTGATGAGTGCTGAATAACAGAAGGGAGCTTGATAGTCTAAAGCAATACAGACCTTAGAAAGGTCCTCTTCTTTGCTTTCATCATTGAATTTCATCTTGAATACCTCATTGAAGTGGTACAGTCTTCGCCATTTTGGCATTGTAGAAAACCCACCAGCAATAATGATCAGCAAGTGGTCTAGGAGAATGATAAGATGCAGCTTACCCATTTTAACTGTGGTTGCAGCAGCTCATCCCATTGCATTGATGACTGTCTTGAACTCAATGAACAGATGATCACCAAACATTTCTTCATAATTAGCAGGCAGGCAGTCAAAGCTAACTACAATGTAGGGATTTGCATGTGCCACAACATCAAACACATTCTAGAGAAATGGTAAAGTAAGTGAAGGTTGATCAAATTTATTCTCAATTGACTTACATCTATGTCTCATGAGCTTTCCTCTCCCAAAATTATTTCCTTTTGTTCCACAGATGCTGCATCTCAAGCATGTTGGACTGTTTGAGTCACTTACCTGAGTGATCTCTGTGAAAATGGGCCAGATTGCCCAGACTTGGTCAGTTGTTCATGAGGAATTGTGCAAACAGAGCACAGGAATTTTGACATGACACCACAAATAAGTATCATAATACACCTAGACATAGTCGGATGTCAGGTGGGTATGTTAACGATGATATAAGTGTAAAGACTCACTCCTTATAATCAGCTGATAGGATGATAGCTCATAAGAAAAGTCATCACACAATCTCATCCAAGAATTGGACCCAACATCCAGTCTGTGAGTGGGCAGCGATTGTTTGAAGCAGATTCTTGAAATATTCATGCCACACTGCTGCCTTGAAGTTCACCCAAGCCAATTTCCCACTTGACCCTTCTCTTCTTTTACCTAGGGATATTATTGTTGCAGGCCCATCAAATAATGCATCAGATTAATACTTACAATAGGGAGCCAACCAACCACACAACCTCCACCAAGTCCTTGACTGTTTCAAAATGACTGTGGGTAAGTTAGCAAGACACACTACAATAGGGTAACATTTTTCACACTCAAACAATGAGAATATTGCTTTATCTGCATACAGAATAAATCCAAGGACTTTACCATCAGCTGGAAGTTCACTCTATCAAATCAGAAACAAATGCAATTCAATTCAAGATCAGTCAAGCAACATGTCATGTGAACAAACATACCAGAACGTGTCTGCAGTGTAGGGTTCATCAATAAAATGTACATATGAATTGCCATCAAACTTTGAGAGGCATTGCACATCAAAGATAAAATGGGGACCAATGGCAGAATCTTTAACAAGATTGCATGCCCAATCCAAAAGTGATCAATACCACATGCTAAATTCATGCTGCTCAGGTTCATTCTAATACTGCACATAGACAGAGAAGGATTGAAAATAACTCAATAAAGATGATCAAAACTCAGGCAAATGGTTTGATGGTAGTGGGAAAGGGCTTGCTTACAGGTGTAAGCCGAGCACCACTGGCATCCCATGTTACTTGAAGATTGGTGTGATTTTTTATGGTGAACTTCTCATGCTGATCATGTGCCTGTTTGAACAACTTGATGAGGCGCTTGACATGATCCTTGTTGAGAGCAGCTTCCAGCGCAAACTTAGCAACATCAAAGTTGAGCAAAGATCGAAATGGATGGTATGGTTTCTGGGTGGGATCAGGTGGAGGGAGCTCCAGAAAATGACTGCTAGAGAATTCAGAGAAGGGAAAATGTCAGAATCTGTGTGCTATGAGGGGTAGAAATACCCAGACTCAGCTGTTGCACAGTGGTGTGGCAGAACAACTGAGGGAGCAAGGACAATACTGAGTATCTAAATAGGGACGGAGATGTGAGCAACTCCGATGTAATGTCCAGGATAGGAAGTATCAGGTCCAAGGTAGGAAATAGGACCTTACATAGATGAATGATCAACTCCAATATGCTCCAGAGCAGAGTTGAGGGACTTGGTGTGTGTCAACCTCAGAGTTGCTGTGAATGACCTTGGAGGAGACCGGAGATCAGAGGTGTTATATTTTGACATTCCCACTTGCACAGATCAGAGTCATGTGGATGCTGAAGGTGTCGGTTGAGATGATGTCAGCACACAGCTGGGGAATGACAATGGCATGGGGCCAGGAGATGGTGATGGTGTAGGGCTGGATGATGTCAGCAGAGTACCAGAGGAAATCGGAGATCGGTACTCCCACTGCTTCTTGAGTGTGTACCATGACAGACCTGTTTTCGTCAGCTGGTTTGAAACACTTTTGTCAAAATGTACCTCCTCTGACCTCTGGCCTCCTCCGAGGCTCACCATCACAACTCCAAGGTCAATGCACACCAATGCCACCATCCCTGCTTTGGAGCATCTTGGAGTTGGTGTTTTCACTCGGTAAGGTCCTCTTTCTTCTTTGGACCTTATATTTCCTATTTAGGACATGATATCGGAGTTCCATCGGAGTTTATATGCTCAATCTCCATCACTATTTTAGTTCAATTTTCTCATCTCACTCCCTTAGTTGTTCTACCATCTGTGTGTCAACTGAGGTGAGTTTCTAGTTACATTTACTACTTTTTGTCATTTATGTCTGTAGTCTGGGCCTTCCTGCCCCTCCATAGGTGAATATCAGTTGTCCTACCATCTGTGTGTCAACTGAGTTTGGGCCTTCCTGCTCCTCTATAGCACACAGATTCTGACAACTTTGCTGAGCATTCACAGTCAGGGATGTCAATGATGCAGGTCTGGAGACATGTGAAGTTCTGGAGCATGTTGGAGGCTGGTGCTCCCACTGCTTTCTGGATGAAAAGTGTGGTGGAGCTATCTTCTTTGTCTGGTCTGAAATGCATTGCTGATTGCAAGTGGTTGGATGTGAGATCCTCCCACTGAACCTTGGTTGTATGTGTCAAGGGAGCAGAGCCAGGGTCAGAGACTTGCAAGAACCTGTAGAAAAAGAGATGGTAGAAGTGGGAAGCTGTCTGAGAGTTGATCTTGCAGTGTAGCAGCGTTCCGGAGTATCTGGAGTCCAGAGTAGTGCAATGGAGGTGTGAAAGTGACCTGAAGAGTGCCATCTACACATGATGATGTTGAGACTGTCATGAACATAGCAGGCAGTGGCACCAGTCAGGAAGATGGTTCAGAAACCAGCCTGAGCTAGTTGTTTGATGGAGATGATGGAGCATTCGAGGTCCGGAATGTGCAGGACGTTGTGAAGGGAAATCATGTGTGTGGTGCCTCAGACCATGAAGCAGAGTAGCGTGGTGCCAGTTTCGATGGTGTGTGCTGTGGAACCATCTCCAAGTTGGATTAGATGAGGTGGGAGAAGGATGGAGTAGGTTTGAAAGGCAGCACATTGTGGTACCATGTGAGAGGTGGTGCCGGAGTTAATGACTGCACTGCATTTGATGTTGAACATGGTCTTGGATGTAACTTGAGTGCAAGTGGTGCGAGATTTGGATGAAGGGACCTTGGACTGTGAGTCAGTCTGCTCCGGAGTTGTGGAGTTGTGCTCCAGAGTTGTTTGAATGTGTGAATGAAGGAGAAGAACTTTCCTGAGTAGGTTAGCCCTCTCCAGAGCTGCGGAGGTGTGCTCTGAGCTTCTTGTTGCCTTGTGTGAGCAAGGGAAATGGGCTTCAATGAGTATGTTTGCCCTCTCTGGAGGTGTGGAGCTCCGGTCCAAAGTTATTGTGTGTATGTGTGCTTCCTCTGTGTGAGAGTCAGCTTCCAGCTCTTGTATGCATGGCAGTCCTTTGTGTTGTGGCCTGCACTTTCATGGTGTTCACACCACTGGGATGGCTTGCTGGAGCGGTCAGTGCAGTTGGTGCAGTCAGTGTGGTTGGTGTTCAGAGAGGACTTGATTGTGGAGTTGAAGTGCTCCAGAGGTGGGACATGCAGAGCATTAGAGGAGCAGGGATGAGAGTTAGATGGATGTGATTGGAAGAGATGCTGAGTCTCTGGTGAGTATGTGGCAATGTAAGAGTCACCTGGAGATGATGAATGGATGGCCTCAGAAGTCTGCGTAGGAGTACTCTGGGTGGGTCTGGATGTTCTTTCTCTTCCTCCTCCTCTGGAGCATTGCCCAGAGTGTGACTCTGTGCGCTGATCCTGCTGGGCTGTGGAGCTACTAGCAGAGTGGCCAGAGCAGCCATAAATGATGCATGCAGAGTTGGAGTGAACCAGGATGGGAGAGATGTGACCTTGAGGGAGTTTGGGGTGATGTCAGAGTTGCCTGGAGGTAATGGATGAGTGTCCTCAGAGACTTGTGGGGGAGTGCTCTGGACTGCTCCAGATGTTGCTCCTCCTCCTCCTCTGGAGTGGTGTCCAGAGTGGATTCGGTGAACTGCTTAGGCCATACCATGTCAGAGCAGTTGGTGGAGGTACTGGAGTCCTCAGAGGGTGCAAGTATATATTTAGAAGTGCCTGCGGGAGATGGGGAATGGCAAGAGACCAAGTGGGCTTGCAAGGGAGTACTATGGACAGCTCTGGATGTTTATCCTCCTCCTCCTCCAGAGCGGTGTCCAGAGTGGGACTTTGTGAGCTGGTCATGCCATGCTCTGTTGGAGCAGCCAGCAGAGTTGACAGAGTCCTCAGAGGATTTGAGTGCAGGTGTGAAGGTACCTGTAGAACATGTGCCAGAGATGTTGGAGGTGTCGGAGGCCTGCGAAGGAGTGCTTTGGGCAGGTCCAGGTAATGCTCCTCCTTCTCCTCCTGGGCATTGCCCAGAGTGAGACTTCATGGGCTGAGCTTTGTTGGAGCAGTCAGCAGAAATCCCAGAGGTCTTGGAATTATTGGAGATCCGCAGTGAGGTGCTTTGGACAGCTCCGGGTATGTCTCCTCCTCCTCCTCCTCTAGAGCATTGTCCAAAAAAGGATTTTGTGAACTGAGTGCACTGTGTCATGTCGGAGCAGCCAGCAGAGATGTTGGAGGGTCTGGAGGTCCCAGAGTGAGCATGAGTGGGCTTGGAGTTATGGCTCAAGGCCTCATGGAGTTTGAGAAGGGCATTGTAGATCACCTTGGATGTGGTGTGTTTCTGTGTTCAGAGCAGGAGGTCATCAGATATGGGATCCACAATGATTTCAAATGCTAGATCATCATGTTCAGTCCATGCATTGATGTCAAAAGAGGTGGTTTCAGAGTTGGCATTGGAGTTTGTAGGAGTTGGGTCAGACCCAAGGATGATGGTGAAGAGATTTTGATGGTGGAGGATGTCCATAATCCGGAGTTTCCAAATTTGGAAATTTGAAGTGTCCGTGAGAATAGGACAGTCGAGAGTGGTGGTTGTGTTATCTGATGGCATAGTGTCAGAAATCAGAGTTAAGCAATATTGTGTGGTGTCACGGTGTAAAGTAGCAAAAGGACTCAGAATGAAGTCCTAAGCAAATATGTAGGGTGCGAGTGTAGGTCTCGACCCAGGGGATTGCAAAGAGAATGAAAGAGGACTATAAGGATGGCTCACTGGTTGTCCACAGGACACTGGAAAACTGAGTCTGGAATCTCCCCGCTCAGTAGGGCTAGGAAACCAACTTGGTGTGTTGCAGGACTATGGCAGGAATGGGGAAAACTGGAGGAGAACTGGCTTAGGATTGGTACTGAGTGGAACTAGATGGCTTGCATAGTGATGGTAGGGGAACTACATCCTAATTCAGGCATACCCGAATGATATATAGTAAGAGAAACACAAAAAAAGACTACTTGACTCTTAAGTAATGAATCTGGTGTGTGGGAAAGTGATCCAATGCGCAGGAATCCGGTATCCGGTGGACCGGATGGGTATCCTGTATGCATGGGTCTGGGTCCAGTACATCAAATGGAAAGGAAACAGTAGACAAACAGTAGACAGATCAAAAATTGACCTTCAGACAACTACTGGATCAACTCAGATTAGGATAAACAGCAGCACAGAGCAGTCTCGGATCGACTGGAGCGCAGAATAGGGGTTACAGGATGACTAGGAATGACTGGTTGTCACTGTAGGAAAATGTACTTTCCTACAACGGGGCTGAAGAAAAGATGTTGGAGTAATGTCAGAGTTACTCCAGAGTTGTCCAGAGTTAAGTGAGGCACTCGAGGTGAAACTGAAAAGTTTTCAGATGCTAGCAGGGCTCATAACCTGTCAGAATCTGTGTGCTATGAGGGGTAGAAATACCCAGACTCAGCTGTTGCACAGTGGTGTGGCAGAACAACTGAGGGAGCAAGGACAATGCTGAGTACCTAAATAGGGATGGAGATGTGAGTGCTAAACTCTGATATAACTCCAACATAATGTCCGGAATAGGAAGTATCAGGTCTGAGATAGGAAATAGGACCTTACATAGATGAATGATCAACTCCAAGATGCTCCAGAGTGGAGTTGAGGGACTTGGTGTGTGTCAACCTCAGAGTTGCTGTGAACAACCTTGGAGGAGACCAGAGATTGGAGGTGTTATATTTTGACAGAAAATCCTCTGACAAGCATCCACCATGGTGATGATACTCAATCTGAATGTTGTCCAGCTGAGATATGGGAGTGTCTGTTTTTTTCATATGATCAAAATGAAACCAACTAGACCAATAGAATATATACTCACCTGGATTATTGGCCCTACTTCTAGATCATTCATGGTGATCTCATTGTGGCTTCTGGCATCATCATTGTGAGCAAATGCCCATAGATCATTGTATAGACCAGCATAAGTATAATCATCTGTACAGCAGAAGGCAACATTAGGAACATACCTTAAAAAATGCATGGGACTTCATGTGTACCAGTTGATGCAAATGCAGAAGTGAGAGTCAAGGTACTGCCTATGTATGGTGAAGAGCACATTACACAATAGAAGTTAAGACAGAAATTATGGTTATTTCTCACCCTTTGGAAGGTCTTTAAGGAGTGCAAGGTTGGCTTGCCAGTTTTGATTCTTTCTAGCACATGCTTTTTGATGGGGTGGAAGGTTAGCTGCCTAGAATTCTTTTCTACATACGGTGCACTGGACAAGTTTGGACTGGTCTGCAGGCATTGTATAGCAAGAGACAGCCATGCACTGAACAACAAATCTGGAGCAGAAAATGAAGGCAGTCTGCTTTGAGGTGACTAATCAACAAACAGAAGGTTGTACATGAGATTCCTGTTGGATAAATTTTGCATAGATGAATTTGGTAGCTTATATAAGCATACCTACATCGGACAGTAACTAGTTACAGGTTACCTTATTAAGAAAGGATTAACAAAGTTCTACAATGCTAACACCAATTTGATAAAGTTCTAAATTTGCTGAGGATTCCTAATCTTATCTCAATGCCACTACAAGTGTGTGTTATTGCAATAGCTAAACGATTTTTTCAACAGAACAAGTCACCCTTGAAGCCCCTTTACAACAAGATACCTGTGTTTAATGTTAAGGGAACCAGAAACTCTGCTAGTGATATCACTCACAGTGCTGAGATCATCATTGACTATAAAGGATACAAAGAAAGAGTCACAGCTGAAGTCACTGACCTCAGAAAAAACCAGGCGATACTGGAGTATATATGGATAAAGAAGCATAATTCATTGATTGACTGGGTCAAGGGAAAAGTAAAAATGACTCACTCTTCTCACACTGTTACCTATTGCAAGAAAGGAGTGTACAGTGGCCCAAAAATGTCGCAATGTTGGTGCATTTCAAAGAGATTGGTTAATTGCCAATGGAGAAAATCAAAAAATGCCAGATACTTGCAGGAGCAAATGTGGTACTCACTCTGGGCTGCCTAACCACACTTGGATCATGTGATTCGGTTGTCATGCCACTGAGTTACAGCCATTTTCAAATGACATGTCATTGGGACACTTATTTGAGCATCATTTCAATTTTATACTTTTAGTACTTTATGTGTCTTCCTTTAGCCTTAATCACTGCCTCTAGCCTTCTGGGCATACTTTCTATCAATATTTGACCTTCTCAGCCTCAATTGTGCCCCATTTCACTCTAATCCTCTCCCAAGGTTCCTATACTCCCCTAGCTTGTCTTGAATAGTTGTTGAGCTTTTGTTTCAGAATTTGCTAGACATGTTCAATAGGGCTAATGTCTGGAGATTGTGGGGGCCAATCCAGAAGCTTTATTCCATGGGGTTCAAGCCATTCCTGAGCTATTTTGGAGGAGTGCTTGGAGTTATTATCCTGTTGAAAGATAATGTCTTCTTAGAAATACCAGAGTTTTCCATGCCATGAAGCAGATCACCCCTCAAAATGGAGACTTACTGCTCAGCATTTGTCTTGCCCTCTATTCCTGTCAAGATGCCAATCCCATTTCAGCCCATACATTCCAAAACCATCAAGGAATCTCCTTCAAACTGTATCATTCTCTATACCTTCCTGTCCTATAAAGGCTTACCTGCCATTTTTCATACATAATTTCTTTCATCTGATCCAATCCTATTAAGCTTGGTTTTATCTGACCAAATAATCCTAGTCTGGTCCTCTACAGTCTAGTTTTGATACTTAAGAGCAAAGGCTAGCTGCTGTTTTCTATATTTGACAGATAGAAAATGCTTTTTCTTCTTGACCACAGCCTTCAAGGAAGCAGACCTGAGGACATTGTAAACAGTTTGGGATGAGATAGGAGAGGATAGGGCAGAATTGATGAGATGAGTTGCTTGAATAGCATTTTCCACTTTTCCAGTGGTAATACTAGAAATAATCCTTCTCTTATCAGTAGAGGCAACCTTGGAAGAACACCCTAGCTTGATGTTTTCCTTCTCTAGAAGATATTATTTGATGACTCTGGCCATACTACGCTTCCACAACTCAGTTTGAGAGGATATCTGATGAATAGAGAGATGAGATTCAGCAAGGAAGAGAATATTAGCTTTAATAGAGGTAGGAATGGAGATCATGATGATACTGATTAACTGAGCTGGATGAGTATTATTTATACACCTTAGAATTATGTAATTTACATAATGATTCAGGGTCAAGGCATAGCATCCACCAGAAGCTGTCATATTCTTATGTTATTCACCAGATAATGAATCACAGCATGATGCTCAAAGAAGTGTTCCAATGACATGTCATTTTAAAATGGCTATAACACAGTGGAATGACAACCGAATCACATGATACAAGTGGGGTTAGGCAGCCCAGAGTGAGTACTGCCTTTGCTCCTGCAAGTATTTGGCATTGTTTGGTTTTCATCATTCGCAATTAACCAATCTCTTCAAAATGCACCAACATTGGAACACTTTTTTGAGCCACTGTATTGTTCTTGAGAGAGAAAGAAGAATGTGCCTATGCAGTGCATGCTACCCAAGCAACCCTTAAGGAGCCAGCTGAGTTTGATCCTGAACTTCTCAAGTTGGTATCTAGGCAGTATGACAAGTACTTCCATATCTTTTCAAAGAAAGAATCACAGTGCATGCCTACTAGAAAGCCATGGAATCATGCTACTGATATGAATAAATAATTCAAATCAAAGAAGGGCCATATTATATCTATATCACATCAGGAGCAAGAAAAAGTCTCCACTCTCATATGTAACCATGCAAAAGTGCTGGTTTGCTGCTGGATGGTGATAAACCATGTTCACTATGACTGAATGTTGAACAGGACTTATCAATCTCAACTTCAGAGTGTTGAATATCAATTGATCAATTTCATGGTTGATGTCATCAGATATAACTGAGTGATGATTTCTATGTCATATCCAGTGCAAAAAAAAAACAACTTCACTCACTTTCCTAGGACATTGTGCATGAAGGTAGTGGCAATGATGAGCAGTAATCAATGGTCTTGCTCATTGTCATGTCTGGGAGGGATGTTCCTGATTTGGATGCCAAATTTCACATATGTGAAAAAAGTGACTAAACTCATTATTCATGGTAACTGCTGTAACTTCAAATGAAGATTTATTTGTTGAAGCCTGCTTTTTTTCTACTTCTCTGCTGTGAAAAATCTGAGATCCTGCTGGATATCTCTGTTTGTGCACTTTGTCTGTCTGTCTGTCTGCAGGCAATGAGCAGCGGATAACTTGGGAGCAGTAATTCTAAGTCTTTTACAGATCTCCTTCATGGACTGTGAGACAAACTACAGTTCTCAGTCTGATATAATAGACTTTGGAAGACCATGATGCTTCTATACATCTGATTGATAAAGATGCACAATATTTAGTGCTGTCACCATCAAGATGGCATGAAATCCACTGGATAGAGGAAATGTCAAAACCTTACAATCTCTGACCTTCCTCTGGACTCCTTCAACACTCTTGAACCAACTCCAGCACAGAGGTAATGACTTCAACATGGAGTTGATGAGTTGGTCTCAGATCAAACTGATTCTCATCAGGCCAGTCAGCTACCATCCCTTACATACTTGCACATGCCTTTCAACATGCATCACATTCTTTTTGACATTGCTGTTTTCTTTGATACTCTCTCTAACTAACTCCTGTCAGAGTAAGTTAGAGATCACTGAAGGAAGTCTGATCATGCCTCTACCATAGGTATTTAGTTTTCTCTTTGTCCTGCAAACTCTCTCAGTTGTTTTAGCAACTCCTGGGCAGCAGCTGAGGTAAGCCCCTTTGTACACTATGTAGCTAATTCTGCCCTTTACCTACAGTGACTCCAAAAACTGTTGCAATGTTTGCTACATTTCGAGTGTATGTAGTGTACTGGCTATAATCGTGGGAATCTCGCTTAGCGTTGGTGAGACCGAATATAGTACAAGCCCCTGGCTACGTAACGGTCCATGGATCACGTGATTTTGTCTGGTGGTGCCGGAGATATGGCCATTACAAAACAGCAATACCATTGCAACAGTTTTTTCACTTTTGTGCTGGTACATATAATC
>JBBPTO010001765.1:0-13653 GCA_038094155.1 Pulveroboletus cf. aberrans
GCAGCCGGGGAGTTAAGCTTGAGCTCCATGGGTTTAGAAGAAGACATTGCTTCGTATGCTTGGATGATTTCCCAAGGTTCAGGCAGGTCAAGGGGGTTGTTGGGGAAGAAGATTCTTCCAGACTGTGGCTGGGGTGTTGACAATGGAGGGGTCGGCACCCGAGGGATAGATGCAGAATGGGAGAAGTGGTGGGCTAGGTAGTGGCTGACAGGAAAGCTAGACCTTTTGTTATGACTACCTTGGTTAAAGATAGGTGCAGCCCTTCAAGGCAGGTCTACGAGGACAAGGGAAAACACAGCAAGGCGTTTTACGAGGATGAGGTATGATGGTTCAAGGTGAACAAGGCTTTCTGCTTGTTCTATCTCTACGAGCGAACATCAAAGAGACGACTTCCTCAGAGATCGATTGTCTTGAGGTGAACAAGAGGTTCTCTTGAACAGCATAGCCTCAAGAGTGCTACGAAGTCTCAAAGAGCAAGGGAGATTCCCAACAGGGGGGACAAGGACTAGGAGTGGAGCAAAGACCTGGTGTATTGCGGTACACGAAAGGGAGGTCTAGCTTGGAGTTCTAAATACAAGAAGTCGGGCTTATATAGACGAGGATGGAACCACTGACAAAGCAAATGGAATCGCATAGAGTGCGATGGAAATCAGACAAAGAGTAAGGGTATTGTAGTCAGTGGTGAAAAGAAAAGAACATCCTGATTGGGACTAACACCCATGCATAGGTAAGCAATAAAGAAAAAGGGGCCAATCGTAACAGAGTCTAGAAAACTATGGATGAGAGGGAACACAGCAAGGCATTTCTTGAGGATGAGGTTTCGAAGGTTCTGGAAAGACAAGGCTCTCTGCTTGTTATATCTCAATGATCTAGCATCAAAGAGAAGACTGCTTCGTAGGTCTAACGCCTTGAAGTGGACAAGAGGTTCCCTTAGAACAGCATAGCCTCAGGAGCACTACAAAGTCTCGAAGAGCAAGAGGTTCCCAGTGAGGGACTAGAAGTGGAGCAAAGACCCAGGTGTACTGAGGTACACAAAGGGGAGGTCTAGCTTAGAGATACAGATACAGAGAGATGGATTTATATAGGTGTGAATGGAGTTACTGATGAAGCAAATGGAATCACATAGAATGTGATGGAAACCAGATGATGAGTCAGGGTATCATAGTCAGTGATGAAAAGAAAAGAACATCCAGGTCAGGACTGACACTCATGCATATGTAAGTGATAAAGGAAAAAGGGGTTGATCATAACAACAGCTAGCCAAGTTGGTCAAGATGCTATATGGCATGTGCCAACAAATACCATACCATAGGGGCAGAACCTTTCCCTATACAATCAGTGTAACTGAATGAGACACTATACAGCCTGTGCCAGCCCAAGCTTGATGCATGGTATAAGGGAGTAGGGTAACGAACAAGCATCATGTGACTGTGAATGCCACAAGAACTTATCTGAAGTTTTTGGGCTGTCTGCTGGCAGGTATATATAGTATAGGTGATGTGTGGTCATGTTTATATCTTTTTATTCATGTATGATAACCATGAAAGGTCATGATATGCCACAGAAGCTTTTGTCAGCACATTAGTCAGCAACATCAGTTGGCATCAGTAAGCTACATCAGTCAGCAGCATCAGTCAGCATGTCATGTGACTGATCATGTAATCTGTGACTGGCCATGTGGCATTTGACAGTGACAGTGACATGTGACATGAAGTCACCTGATCCCATTTGTGTCGGAAAAGTCATGAAAAATAGTGAAAAATTAGGAGAAAAAGACATATCATGTCATAAGTTGTGTCATGTTGTAACATCTTCACCCCTAGAACTTATAATTCCTTTTCTCTGCCTTATGACAGCTTGTGGAGCATGAATGCAATCCTCTGAATCTCCAACCATATTTGATGTAACTCCACTCTGGAGATACAACTTATACTTCTGACCTTCAATCTCTGATCAGAGTTAGAGTTCAGGAAGATGTCTTAACAATATTATCATCAACTGGAAACTCTTCTTGAATTTAAAAATTTTTGCACTCACTCTCTGATCTACAACTCATGTCCGAAATGAAGGCCCAGACAACCAGGATGCTATACACTGGCTAAACATGGCCAAACTGGAAGAAAAACTCCAAAGCTAGTTTATCCTGGTGAAAGAAATGGATATATTCATCACTGGGTTGAACCAGCTCAAGTAATGTTAAAGGAAAAGGGCCAAAGAGTTCATTGTCCAATTTCAGGCTATCTATGATCAAGGATAATTTGAAGACAATGAAGGCATTTGCTGGTTAAAAGCATCAACCAGATCAGATATATTGAAACAAGTCTTTCTCAAAGAGAAGCGAAAAGACAAGGTAGAGGATCACATTAAAGAGATCTTTACCATAGAAAAAAGAATGGAAGCTCTTGAATTTGTTATGTGAGGCTCCACAAGGGCATTAGAACCCTATGCAAGCTACAGAAGGTTGGCCCCTCAAATCAATGAAAAAACATGTACCATCCTGAAAATGCCATTGATATGAATGTGATCAGAGAAATTAGCCCTGTATTTTTAGCTAGATAGGAAACCATGATAGAGGTGTCTGCAACTGTCTCAAATCAATCAACCAGTGTTATGAATGTGGGTTGCTGGGGGATGGAAATCACCCTAGCTGTTCTGGAGCAGTGAAAAAAAATCTAGCATGTCAAAGTTAAAAAAGATGTGAGATCCCATATAAAGGATATTTTCAAAAACAGCCATCATGCACCATGAGAGAGAAGTGCAAGACACCACAAAACCACATGGCCATTCATGAGAACCTGAAGAAGCCACTCATGATGTGGACATAGCAAAACTCTGAGGCTTCTTCAGGAATGAATATGATGCCAAAATGAAGCATCAGGGAAAAGATCATGCTTCCAGAATAATCTGGGCACTCATGTAGCATCAGATAAAAATGAACAATACACTCCCCTGGAAATTGAAGAAACAGAAAAAGAGAAGACAATCCAGCTCACTCCTTGATATAAACAACAAATGGAGAGATGACCCCCTTCAATGAAAGAAATAAAGACCATGACTGGAACTTCAAAGGAGGAGCTTATGACATGATTATGCAGACTTTATTCAGTCAAAACACAGAAAAAGAAAATGACATGACCCCAAGATCCATTGAGAATTGTGATCCAAAAAATGAAATGCAGAAGAAGGGAAATTCACCTAACTATAAAGGTGGCAGGTGATATAAAGAAAAGCCACCATATGACAAGTGTTAAAGTGCTCCTTGAGTGGAGCACATAGAATATTCATTGCCAAGGATTAGGTTAGAAAGAACCAGATTCAAGGAAAAGAGTTCAAGTATCCAGCCCAGTATTCAATACAGATTAAGCTCAAAACTTGGCAGGTAGCATCATATGTACTTATGAGGTGATAATTGACTTCCAGGGATACTGAGAAAGTGTCCTGGGGGACATTGTCAATTTAGAAAAAATGCTACATATTCTTGGGATACTCTTGGCTGTTCAAATATAACCTAGAGATTAACTGAAAACAAGAATTATCTGATTCTCACATGCTGTCAGAAAGCTAGGTTGATGTGAACTCTCAAGAAAAACAAACTCACAAATGCAACCTATCTATATACAAAAATCAAAGCAGTGGAAAAGAAAGACTTTGAGATAAAAGAGTCTGAAACTAACAAGCCAGTCCCTTCCCAATATCTCTGAAAGTATATAAATGTATTATTCAAGAAGGAATGCCAGAAAGAAAGATGTGAAAACTTGAAATAGATGTAAAAAAAGGATTTCAACCTTGAAAGGTCAAAATGTTTAACATGTCTCTAGAAGAATGTAAAGAGCTAGATGTGTTCATCTATGAGCAGTTGAAGAAGGGATACATCTAGCATGCTAAATCTTCACAGACCCTCCCAGTCTTCTTCATGTCAAAGAAAGATGGGAACAACCACACAGTACAAGACTACTGTTATACCATAGAATTAATGATAAAAAAACAATTATCTCCTACCCTTGATCTTGAGATTAATCAACAAGCTCTGAGATGCCAACATCTTTACCAAGATGAGTCTCTGATGGGGCTATAGCAATGTTTGGATAAAGAAGGGACAGGGCAAACCCTACAAATAAGCTACTCGTAGCATATTCGAAATGGCCTGGTAGCTCAATGGTAGAGCTATTGGTATACATATATTTAGGACGTATGAAATTCAAACCCCAGCCTGGCCACTTTTCTCACTTGACCATAACAAGTTTACAATTCCATTTCTAAAACAGTTTTCACAGAAAATAGAGATGTAAAAAGAGACATAAGATTAAGTTTGTATTAGACAAGATTCAATGAGATCAACACTTGTGAGCTTCTTAAAAGCTTGATCTGAGAGGGTAAATAAATCTTGTTATCTATTAAATTATGGTGTATATCACCTCTAAATACATTCAGAAACTTGTATGTATTTGTGTGCAATGTAACTGAAATAAGGTTGATGATTTCAGAATAACATCAGAGGATCTGACATGCTGCTCTATGTATTTCAAATAAGCGGAGTTAGATCAGAGATAATCCAATAGAGCAGTTGTGGAGCTCAGAGAGCTCTAGACTCATGACATCATAGCTGAGTCATAAATACTGCATCCAGATTGTCATGTGGTCAATCCTTTTGAGAAGTATAATAAGATTAAACTTTCATTAGTCATGGTTCATATGTCAGTCACAACTAGTGTAGCACTTCTATTAGATGTGACTGTCATATCCCATCATAACCCCTACCCTCACACCTCTGAATCACCCTTCAATTCCCCTATGCCACCTTCAACTCTGACTCCCTCATCTCCAGTCCCTTTGATGGACTCCATCCTATCACTCATCAGACCTCTGATACTGGAATCCCTTCTCCTGTTGGACCAATTATGATTGGTCTGGATCTTGTTCCCTTTTATGTACATTCCTTTTCCTAGCCCTATGATCATTATGATACTTCCTGTGTTACATTCTTCATTCCCTCATCCTATGTACATTGCCCCTCAGCACTCTATGATCTCCGAACATTACTGTACCTTTAAATATGGTTCCCTCCATTCTCTGTTCTGGACTCTGATCCAACCTTCTCATATATAAACTCCTGTAATCCCTTCTGTATTCTCTAGTTTGAATATTAAAGTCTCTTAAAGTCTCTTAATGATGTTCCCACTCCTCTAACTCTGTCCGATCATGATGAAGTTTCCCTTCTCTCCTTATCCTCTTCATTATGTCCCTCCCATCTCTAAAATGAGGACCTGACAGTAGGCAAGGGCACAACACATAAGTCCTGTGCCAAGTCCTCTTCCCCATAACCCCTTATCTCCATCCCAATATGTCTTCATCACCTCTACATCTCATTCCATTCCATCTCCATCGGACCTCTGGCCATTTCTGCATTCTTTCACCCTGGAGTTGACTGATACCCCTCGGACCTTCATCGGACAAAGCCCTGGAGGAGTTCAGCATCTTGAAAGTGACTTATTACTGAGTCATCCTTAGTGCTCAACCTATTTCTTTAGTAACATGAATACTGTATTATACTATGGTCTGTCTATATTGACAGAATACAAGATCTAGCATTCAATTCACAAAACCTCAACATGAAGGAGAGTCTGAGTTCAAGAAGTTTAGAGAACATTGTTTTCACTGAAGTACTCAAAGGATCAATTTGACCATTTGTTGTTTTGTATACTTAGAATGCTATTTATTGTTTTTGTTAGAGAAAACCCAAAGTGTGATGTATCAGATAAAATCACATATAATTGATAAGTTTGACAATTCAAAAAGATGTTATAATTCACAGAGAATATATATTGCTACTATAATGACTAAACACTTTAAGCTCACAACCAGAGGGTGTGGGTAGAGTTTAAAGGTTTGGTTTGGTCCAGTTTTGCAGGTAAGTTTCCCATAAATTAACTGAGACTAGTCTTTCTAAGGGCAGAAAAATCATTGAACTCAAACTGAACTGACTGCAACTAGTTATGAAACACACGGGTCACACCAGGACTGGTTGCCAACCAGTTGCAAATAAGACTTATTGAAGGTCATTGCTACAATATTTTGCTTCAATACAAGTTAGTATGTATTTATTCAATAATTTGTATGCATGTGGTCTGAGTCATTGTCAGTCTGATGCAATCCAGAGTGGGCTTGAACAGGTTTAAAAACATTACAATGAATTTGATGAGAAGCCTGTCTATATTTTTGCTCTGGTTCTCTGTCCATACTACAAACTCAACTATATAAAGGGTGTGTTACAATATGTGTATTTTTTTCCCTGATTTTTGACTATTTTTTGACTATTTTTCCTATCATTCTTTTGCACAAAGAAAGGTCACATGTCACACGGTCACAAATCACATCACTGTCACAGGCCACAGGTCATAGGTCACTTGTCACAAGGTCACATTGTCAATCACATGCCATGCTAACTGATAATACTTCTATGACATTCTACACATTTCCATAACTTACCCTACATGGTTGGCATGATCATACATGATCAAACAGTCTCTGTACTATATAAACCCACTAATATAAACCCCAATAAGTTCTGTGGCATTCCCAGTCCCAAATTATAGAAACAAGCTCATGTCTATCCAACTCTGACATGCATTGTGAAGGGCATCTGTGCAATTTCTGCATTGTTTGTACTAAGTGACCACCTGTTTTTGGTGGATGCTGAGATTTTTTTTTCATTCCATTATTGCCCTATGTTGAGATCCACTGCCCTATGTAGAACATAACATATATTAGGAAGAAAGGGCTTCTGAGCCCTGCCATATTTCTATCTTCAAAAATGCCCCAATGACAGGGCAGTAACGCCCCAATTGGTTCCACCATTTCCATCAGTTGTTTTAAACTCACAAGATCCTAACTGATGGTCTATCTGTCTTCTCTAATGTGTTTAGTAACTGCTGATGCTATGGGCATTATTTAATCGGCCCTATCTCAGTGTAATGGGTTAGGTATGATGTTAAAGGTTGGGCTTCTCTGGTAAAACTGTGATTGAAGATCAAGAGTGAAAGGGGGATCAGTGCAACTTCAGGTCCAGAGTTACATTGGAATTGAACAAAATTTTGAAGGGGCAGATAATGGGGATAAAGACTCAATGCAGGACTTATTTATCACACCATTGCACTATCACAGCATTCTTAGTTGGAGACACAAACAAAGGAATTCAGAGAGTAACAAGAGGTGTTACAGTTGGCCTCTATCCTTTTTCTTGTGTCTATGCATAGATACCAATCACAATTGTGATGTTCTTTCCTTTCATCATTGACCCAGATATTTTTCATAGAACTCTGCAGCCTTTCACTTGCCTCATCAATGATTCCTTTCCCAGGTCTGCTCTAAAGTCCTGTACTTATCAATACTTGTTCCATCATTCTGTAACTTCAATCTAGGTCTCCCTTTTAAATATACAGTCTTAGCTCACTCTCTGGAAACCCTTGACCTCTTTGGCTCTATAAAACATTTTTGTGCTTTGAGGCAATACTATTCAACAAGAATCCCTTGCATCTCAGTGGCACAGATCACTGAGTCAACCAAGAAAGTCCTTCAGTTGCACTAGAACCCCTAAACCTTCATTGTCATTGAATGCCTTGCCATGTTCACCATGAACCTCTAATTCTAGACTGTCCAAAAGTCATTTGCCTTCTACCCAAAGCATGCATAACAAAAGGTCTAGATTTAATCTCTCAAATGGCTATCATCTGATCAGCCACCATTCTTTCATGGCCTCCTTTGATACTTGCTGGTGGCCTGTCACTAGAGAACCCTTGAACTCAGAACCTTGGATCATGAGCTTAACTCATACAAGAACCCTGACATTTTCCTTTTCACTGAAGAGGATGAATAAACAACCCTCAATGCTGCCTACCATCTCACCCATTCTGCACCTATTTCTCAAGTGCAAATACCTCCATTGACAACACTCATTCAGCAGACTGGTGTAATATTCTCCCCTTTGACCCCCCTGATAAACCCATTGAACCTTCTGGAACTGCCTCGATCTTCTATTTTCATGATCTCCACCATGTCCTTCAAGCCAGTTGAACTCAAACTCAACAAACTCGAAACATTTAATAGCCTTAGCATTAGTAGTGAAGATTGGCTGGACACTGTCCACACATACCTCCTTATAAACTCTGAAATCTATGATTTCAATGACTGAAAGGTCACCTATGCCCTCACCTTTATAACTGAGAACTCAGAAAAATTCTGAAAAACAACATTTAGAAGGAAATCTGTTGAAGCAAAAAACTTCAGCAAATGATTCAAATTCCTGGACCAATTTAAGAAATATTTAGTTTAAAAGGATAAGACCAGTGATGCCTTGGTATGGCTGTCCACTACCAGGATGAATATAGAAAATAAAGGGCAGTGGAAGTGCAACATTGTCTACCTCATTCCAGAAACAATATGAATGAGCATTCCTTGTTGCCCAAATACAGAAGGAAAAAACAAACTCCACCTTGTATCAATTTTCTGTTCCATCAATATCCTCCCAATACTCAAACACAATGGATGTTGATACAATTGATGTCAAATCAAAGAAACCTACTCTCAAAGAATGGAAACAATGCACCACGAAATGCCTCTGCTTTCACTGCCACAAACCTGGATTCATGAGTCAGAAATGCCCCCATTTACCCCCTCAAAACATCCAGTAAATAAAGTGGTTAAGAAGGGCAAGGAAAACAACCCCCTTTCCTTAAAGGAATATGAGAAAGACAATAAAGAAGTGATCAGAAAGATGACCATCTTTTTCTCAATGGATTTTTACAAGAGAGGCCTCAATTGATGTGAGTTTTCTCCATAACCATGTGTGCTCTTGCAACTGTGTCCTGTATGATGGAATCCAGGCAGATCTCCATTGAGCTCATCATACCCTCACACACTCTGAAAAATGTCAAAACACATGCTTTTATCAACAGCAGTGCCAAAATCAACTGTATTAACTGGAGATTTGTTCAAAAGAATGAACTTTCTACACTCAGCCTCAATATTTCATTTCAAGTCTGCAACCTTGACCTTTCCATGAACAAGAAAGGAAAGGTTTCATTTTCTACCACACTATTTGGCTCCATTGAAGGCATTGCCAAAAAGGTGCTATTCTATGTCATGGATGGCAGATGACAGAATGTCATTCTCAGATTACCTTGGCTGAAGGTGGTCAACCCCCTCATTGATTGGTCTAGACAGACCATGACTATCATCAAAACTTTAGACAAGACAAAAGACTTGTACCAAGCCTATGTCATCAATATCAAGCAACATGACTCCCACTATCTTAATCACACCTCCCTAGATCACACTATGGTTAATCATACTTACAACACCCAACTTTTCAACTATCTCAAGAACAAGTCAGAATATGTTTTCATATCCTCAGCATGAACATTCATGTTCATTCACAAAATTATGAGATTCAGATGCCACTTTACCTCTCTTGACTTCTAAATTCACACCAAGGTCATGAATAAAGTGACCACCACTACTGAACTTGCTACCATGGCCAATAAGGCCAAAGCTAAGACTAACCTTCCCCCAGAATATGCTGAATTAGCTGAGGTCTTCACAAAGGAAGCTTCAGAACATGTGCACCCCTTCTGCCCTTACAACCATGACATCCATCTCAACAGCTTCGTTGCCTCTAAACTTAGGAAAGTCTACCCTCTGTCCTTGAAAGAATGCAAAGTGATCAAGAACTTCATCCAGGAGAACCTAGCCTGCATAAAGATCTGCCCCTCAAACTTCCTTCAAGTTTCACCCTTCTTCTTTATGAAAGAGAGGAAGCTTTATCACTGTCAAGACTACCACTACCCGAATAAACACATCATTCAGGATGCATACACTCTCCCTCTGAATCTGATCAGGCACCTATACAGGGGTCACCAGCTCACACTGAATGCAAGAGAATGCACTAATAACTAGGAAAGCTGGGTGAGGAACTATATAGAATATACTAGAAAAAGCTATTAGAGGTCCAGAGTAGTGAAGTGAACAAGGAGTTGTGACGGGAAATGCTACAAGAATTTATCTGAAGTTCTTGGACTGTCTATTGGCCATTATATATAGTACATGGGTTGTTTGGTCATATGTGGTCATGATATCCATGTATGGTAACCATGAAAGGTCATAGAATATCATGGAATGTCACAGAACATTCTGGAAGCACCATCAGTTAGTGCATCAGTCAGCATCAGTATGCAATATCAGTCAGTTCATCAGCCAGCATGCCATGTGACCTCCTTTGTGTGCAAAAAGTGATGAGAAAATAGCAGAAATTTTAGCAAAAATTTAGGGGAAAAATAGAGGTATTATAGCATCATTTATTCTCAATCCTTGTAAATATGCTCAAAGATGCCAAGGTCTTTATAAAGTTCAATTTTTGTTGGGAATACAACAATCTCAAGATAAAAAATGGAAACCAGTGGAAGGCTGCCTTCATGTTTTACAAAGAGCTGTTTGAATTCCTTATCATTTTTTCAGACTGCCAAACTGCTTTCCCATCTTTTAAACATTTATAAATTACTTCTTCAGAGCCATGATCACTAAGAGATGGCTCATCATCATCTATATGTACAACCTCCCTATCTTCTCCCCCAATGTCACAATCCATAAAAAGAGGACCAAATGTGTTCTCTAGTGAATAAAGGAACTTGACCTTCACCTGAAACTTGAGAAATGTATCTTTGCCACAAAGGAAGTGAAATACCTTGGTATGATTGTCAAATCAGGCCAGATGCCATATATTTCATCAAACTGGATGGAATTGCCTCCTGGCACACCTCCATTAGAATCAAAGACATTTGCTTCTTCCTTGGATTCACTGCCTTCTATTGGTGATTTATTGCTGACTAGTTCTCTGTCATATGTTGCCCCATTAACCTAACCAAGAAGAACCTCACTTGAAACTGGTTCTTCAAATGCCAAAAGTGATTCAATGCCTTGAAGGCCCTGCTTCTGGCCAATTCTGTTCTCCACCTCCCCAACATTACTTACCCCTTTGCCATTACTACAGATTCCTCCAAATATACTACTGAAGTGATTCTTTTTCAAAATGATGACAATGGAGGCTGGCACCCCTGCTTCTATCTCTTTCAATCATTCTCTCCAGCTGAACAAAACCATGATATCTATGACTGTGAACTCCTCACAATCATCAGAGCCTTGAAAGCCTGGAAACACTATCTCTCTTGCTTTCTTTTTCCCATTCAGGCATTCATGGATCATAAAAACCTGATTTACTTTTCCAACAACCTCAGAACCTCAACCATCGACAAGTTTAATGGCTTTTTATCATTGCTTATTTTGCCTTGAAAATGATCCACATCCCTGGTTCAAAGCTTGCTGCCCCCAATACCCTCTCCTGCTACTCTAACCTCATAATTCATGAAGATGACAACAAAGGGACTGTACTCCTTCCTGATTCCCTCTTCATCAACTTCATCAACTCTTTTCTCACTAACAAACTCTCCTCCTTCTCCTTCTCTAATTCCCTTGTTCTTTCAGCACTAAAAGCACTTCAAGGAAAAGTTTCTCCCACATTTCATTTTTTTCTCTTGAATTGGTTCTACTCTGAAGGTATCCACTCATACAAAGGACATGTCTATGTTCATTCCATTAACACCCTCCACCACATGATTCTCATTCAATCCCATGACTAGACCCTGCCAGGTACCTCATATATTGAAAAATCCACCAACTCATCTCCACTGACTTCTGATGGCACAGACTGGCCTAATATGTCCAGAAGTATATTGAAGAATGTGCCATTTGCCAGCAGAATAAGGAAAACATCCCCTCCATGACACCCCTACTCAATTCAATAAAATCCTCCTGCACTCATCCATTTCAACAAATCTAATGTCCTCCAGGTTTCATTCTCTTTTGGTCATGCCAATTCTGAGCTCTTTGGAAGGAGTATTTGGGGTCATTATCCTGTTAAAAGATACTATTTTCCTCAGAAATTCCAGAGTTTTCATGCTTAGAAGCAGGTTATTCGTCCAAATGAAAACATACTGCTCAGCATTCATCTTACCCTGCATCTCTGCCAGAATCCCAACACCATTTCAACCCATACATTCTCAAACCATTAAAGAATCTCCTTCAAACTTTAATGTTGCTTGAATTTCTCTGTCCTGCAAAGGCTCCCCTGCCACTAATTTCTTCCATCTGACCCAATCCTACTAATTTTGATTTCATCTGACCAAATAACTCTATTCCAGTCCTCCACAGTCTATTTTTGATACTTCAAAGCAAATGATAGCCTCTTCTTGCTATGTCTGACAGATATAAATGGCTATTTCTTCTTTACTACAACCTTTAGAGAAGCAGACTTGATCACATTGCCAACAGTTTTAGAATAGGTAGGAGAGAAAGGGGAAGAATCAATAGAGAACACACCAATAAATAGGCAATCTGGATGGAGCACTGTACAGCACATACCAGCAAGGGGACTAGTAGAGGTCAATGGTAGTGAACAAGGGATTGTGACTGAGATTACCACAAGAACTTATCTGAAGTTCTTAGGCTGTCTATTGGGTGGTTTATATAGTACAGGTAGTTTATGGACATGTTTGTGTCCTGTCATATAGTAACCATAGAAGGTCATAGAATGTCATGGAACATTCAACAACTTCTGATTTGCCAGCTTGCTCTGGGGCTGGCCCATATAAGCACAGCATTTTGAATGGGCTCAGTGAGCCACTTTATCGCCAGCAAATATAAGCTGCTAAGTCATCAATAGAAGTCCTTGAATTTGTCATAAGTGTCATATTGAGTCAACTTCAACCTCTGAAACAATTCCACTAATTTTGACTTCTTACCAACTCTAGAACTTTATTTCTCTGGACATATCTTAAATATCCTTATGTACTTCTCTTCTTCTGTAATTAGGTTAGTCTCACTCCTCTAATTTCTCTGACCCTGTGCAGCAAAGCTCTGGTTATGACTTCTCTAAACTCTGACTTACTTATCTATGTAGTCACTGACTTTCCTATATATACTCTGACTCTGTATGTAGATACTTTGGCCTGAATATCATCTTTGACCACTTCCTCCTATCTCTCTTTAGTTCTCTTCAAGTTGTCTCCAATTAAAAAGGCCATGACAGTGTAAGGTCACAACACACAAGTCCTGTGCCAAGTCTTTACCCCTCTGCATGCAATCCTCCAGATCTTCAGCCATCTCCAACTCAACTCCATCATGAAAGTACAACTCCTACTCCTGACCTCCAATCTCCAACCAAAGTTAGACCAGAAGACCAAGTCTTAACAATAAAAGGTCATAATGAGTTATGACAGAGGACACTCTGGAGGGTTCCAGAACCATGGTAAGTTAGACTCCATAGAATGTCATAGAACCTCCTGGAATAGAGAAAAATGAGAAGAAAAGAACATATCATAACAGCTTGATCTCAGAGGGGAAATGAATTTCAGTATCAGCTACATCCTGGTGTCTATCACCTTTAAATACATTCAAGAACTTGTATGTATCCATTTTCAATTATTGCCGTTTGCAAAAATGTTGAGGTCCTGGGAATTTTGCAACAAAGTGATCACTTGCAGTCATTATAACTTTTGATTTGTTCTGAGTGAACGGCTGCCCAGGCTGTCGAATCATCATAATAAA